>JAULCC010501044.1:0-10847 GCA_032358795.1 Nuttallia obscurata | reverse complement strand
TTTTATCAACCGGTTTCAAGTTATATTTATGTAACTAGTTACATATGATATTTATGTCACTGATTTATGTCACTCCCAGAAGCCAGTTTATGTGATAAAACCATTTTTTCCATTACATACAAGCACAAACCAACAACCGATCTCTCCCGCAAGCAGCCCGTGTTTTCATTTGAAACAAAGTTGGAACACTGGTATTGTGCGGGATTCTTAACCAAATTCTCGTTACTTCTATTACTATAATTTCACGTTAGACGGTTAGTCTATTTATACATACGGTTTTCATCGGCCTGTTTACCACAATTGTGCACGTGAAAAAAGATTAGAAGTGATAGCTTTTGTTCCTTTGTTGCCTACTTAAATGTTTTGTTTGAGTTAGGCCTAGTGGAAGAACGAAGACGCACGTATTGAACACGGAAATAATTATATATACCGCATAGCAAGGTCGTCATATATTCATGCAAAAGAATGAAAATCAGGTTAAATTTTCTTTTAATAATATAGCAATAAGAATACACGCTTACACGCTACATTCACGTGTAGGTACATGACGCAGTACGGAGGTATTTTACTGAGATATGGTTCACTGTGATAAGCTAACAATTGTTTCCGCAATATCCGTGACTTTTTCTCCTATGATATTTAAATGGAGACTTTTGTCGCTGTCAAAGACATGCCGCTTATCTTTGTTATAGTTGTTGTTTATTGTTGTTTTAAAATAATCCCTTACATCATGGCGACTATATAAGACTAACAGTTACTGCTAACCTGTATCAATGTGATCAGTTAACATAAATTGTCCCAAACTTTAACACAAAACGCGGTGAGAGAAGGGTATGAGACAAACGACCGTACCATGAGCTGTGCACAGCTCGATTTCGAACCAACAATTCTCTGGCCGATAGTCATGCTGTGTCAGTATTTCACAGTCACGCCTGACGTTTTCGTGGTATAAACGGATTAATGTTGTCAAGAATAAAACTTTGTCAAACCATTTTTTCTTAACGTTACTGTAAAAACTTTTTACGATTAAATGAGCACATGCTAGATTTCATACAGTGTGACATAGAAAGCGCAAACTTACCACGCAGTTTCTTGGGGTTTGTAATCCATTCAAATTCCTCCATGTTGCAGTCTAGATGATACTGTGGAGTTGTCTGAACAATCTGCCTTAACTTTATACCAAAATAAGCATGTTTACATACGGGTGTTTCAATAATGAATCTATTCAATACTACACCTGATTGTTTCTGTGATAACATTGGTTATACGTAGACCTTACAATTTATCCTACCTATTAATATTATCAGTTAATCGATCAAGCGCAGAATGTACTCGTATTCTTCAGGTAACATATGATACGTCAGTAAGCTCTAAGACCGTTAATTAAATATGCTATCGTTGTTTTTATCCACAAGATTACTCTGATTGTATCAAAATTTTGTTTTCACTCCTAATAACTATTATATTTGTAGTTATCAAAGTTGATACAAGCATAAAGGGCACAGGGACCGGGGCCATCAAGTTGATTGCAGTGGAGAGGTGGACAGTAGTGGAGTATGTATGTTGACCCCACTCACAATAACGGTCGTCAGATTGTGTATCGCAACCGTTGTACAGCAAAAAGTTCAAGTTCTGTAAGGCACAGCATGACTTTGTCTTGTCTTTTAGTGTAGTGGAAACTCTGTTTTATCTTCAAAACAAGAAGATCTGAAATTCACAATCTGACTAGACTACACGATCCTCTGAAAAGACAGATCTGAGGACGACCTATTTCTGTTCTTATCTTTATATGATTTCCGATATCGCTGTTTATATATCAGTGAACAGTTTAACGAGTTTCTGTCAAGTCTACAGTCACATGTGTACTTCTGGTTCTTCGCAAGAAAAACGAATCAGTGATGGTTAACAAATGACTTCCTTAGATATAGAAACTGCAAGATATTTAAAAATATTGAATGCTACGATCTGATTGGCTGGCTAAAAAATCAGGAATGCAAACGTCAGTGGGTCGTCGTCAGATCCTCATAGCGTTGCGTATATCGAGGAGATGTATTTAAGTCAGATTGTGAAAATAGTACACTAGTACTGCCTCATCTATTTCAAAAAAAAATATTGACATTTTTCCTTGTTACAAGATGCAGAGTTTGCCAACTTGAGGTGTAGAATTTACTTAAGAAGCACTCACTATACAATGCTGGCATTGGGTAAGTTATGAACCTTTCCCATGGACTTTATAGTTAATATATGAATAGTGATTTTATGAAAACTAATGTCAGGATAACGTTCAAATTAATATGAGATCTGTTATTCAAAATAGGCAGTAAGATTTTAGGAAATTATTTCCTTTCTTATAAACTTCTTATAATGACTTTATTTGTGCAATTGTGTGAGATATTAGTGATGTGTTATTCACATGGAGCTTTTTTTAGAGAATATGCTTTATCCATACTTTATTCAATCTAATTTGTTGCAAATGCAGATGGAAAATTTAAAAGAAAATTTCCGAATTTCTCAAGCACTAACACTGGATTTAATCAAAATACTGAAGACGCTACTGGAAGGAGATTAAAGAGAGATACAAGTTTAGTCCTTTCGGTCGGGGCGGACTTTAATATTTGTAACAATTTGGCGGTTTGGTACTTTGCGGTACGTAATTTAGACCCAACCAAATGACACGGTGCGTAGGAATACATTTATAGAGCCGTCTTTATTGCGAAAACATTTTCACTTATCAAAGAGAATTATTTTGAAAATAGAATGTGTACATGATATTTTTACATTAACCTGAGTGTACATGAAAACATTTATATACATGTATTGCTTTATTGTGTCGCACTATATTGCATATACACGAGTAGTTCAAATGGCTGTTAAAGGGCATATTCCAATAATCGTCCGAACCCAAAAGAAAGTGATATAATCACCTTCCAAAAACAAATTTACTCAAATGATTTATACCACATATAGTTTTGACTCATGATTGTTACAAAAATGGTTTGGTAAAAGCATAAACCATCTAAAAAGTTTTTAACGTCAAAGTTTGTGTGTGGGTTTATTAAAAGCAATTGATCTGTACTAGTCTATTTTGTTCAATTTTACGTGGTATGCGTTCGGCTCAGTAGGTGTAGAGTAGAGTCTGAGACAAATTAGAAAAGCATAAGACTAAATGACAAGACAAACATGTTTTTTTTTAAATGTTTAGTTTTTATTGTGAACATTTTATATACAATTAAAATGTTTTACACAGTGATTGTAATAAAAGCAAACTTTTTAAAACGTATATGACTTCTTCTCGATGTGTCAAAGCAACAAACACTGAACAACGAAAATGAATTGCTTAGATTAAGGCCCTATGCAGCCATGGTTCTTGTAAAAATCGAACAGGAGACCCTTCAAGTTCTGACCACGTGACTGCATCACCCCACAGATAATATTCATATCGTCCTTATGCACCTGGACAGCAACACTACTATAGTAACCAGGCACATCACCCACATCTTGACCCATATTAACCCCTAGCCTGCTAAGCGCGACCGTGAAAGAATTTGCAAGCGGCTTGAATCCAGATTAGACGCCGAGTACGAGTAACTCGGCGTCTAATCCGGGTTCAAGCTGTTTGACACTCGGCCAATTGTTTCTTCAAATATTGGGCGAATCCGATGGATTTTAAATCCAGACAGACGACAATTTAAGCAGACGATACTTTTTTCGGTAGGCTAAAGGTTAACAAACATGCATAATGGTGTAACGGATATGGTGACCGCCTCGCGCTCAGGATGTTTCGGGCCGAATGCTGATGAAATCCTTTCTCATGACCTTAATTTAACACAAACATGGTTCTACCATGGGCACGAACCCGAAAGTGTATGTATAACGCACATGTTTGTTGAATAATCGAGCAAACTTAAATGTTCAAACGAATTTAAAAATACGATTACCTAATGTCAACAATAGATAGAGCTATCTTGGTTATATAATATGAACAATTTATTTATTTGCCAATATATACATAGTTACACTTCTTCATTCGTATGATTGATTAAGTATCAAATGTATCTTCATAAAATAATAAAAAAAACAGAGCGTTCTTGAAAACACTCACATGTAAATGTACGTGGAGGAAATCCGTGAATGCATGCATGTGAAAATGTTCGCTTTTGTAAAAGCATTGTTCGTTTAATTCAGTTTTCATCTATTTCTAATTAACTATGAGTTCTTTGTTAGTGGCAAAAGCCATCGTAACACACGTAGTAATAGTATTTAGAGGATTTACTATGTATAAGTTAAAATAAATTTGTTTATAACTTGCTCTGTTTGAAACGAATTTTACTGCTTTGCACGATAGTTTTAGTTTAAGACACTTACATATTTTTTACAAACTAAAACAATTCTTTGCGTAACTTTATTACTGGTATTGCACTTTCTGCCACATAAACATGAACGTCTGCTTATGTATTAACAAACAACAGTTTTAGATTTCATCTTATGATTATAGCGCCCATTTGCCTTTACCGACAGATGTTGGAGACAAAATCTGAAACATTAACAAAATCAGTAAATAAATATGTTCGTTCAATACATGTATAACAGCATTTACAAACATCAATTATATCTCTTTTTAAAAAAATACTATGCAGCTTAAAATGGTTTTAGCAAAATGAATCATTTTTTTATTTATGTGGGGGATATTTCTGAGGGGACAATTCTCTATTTGGAATGACAATATCAATCAACACTGATTTCGTTGTTATTTCCATCAAACTAAGCACCACAAGAGAGTGAGAATGCTAATTTCTTCCTTTGTAATAAATGTTTACATAAAATGAATCATTTGTTTATGTATACATACGAACTTATAGTATACAGTTCTTTCTAAACCGAAATATAGAATTAAAGACACAACTGAAATTCGAAAGAAGTTTTTCACAGTATGTAGTTCGGTTATTTTAATCTTATTGCAGTCTGTAAACACCAGATGGATGATCAGTACAACACGCGTGTCTCCCTCTTGCAGTTTGTCAGCAAATCCAAAAAACTAAGTAAAATATGGGCATAACGCTGTCAAATATAAACTCGTCCTACATAATCTGGCGGCATCACGACCCTCTTGCCATTAGAAATATAATTTAATTAGGAACTGTTAATAAATGGCAAAGCTATAGACAACGTTTCTGAGGTATGTACGGTCTAACGGACGGACGGGCCGACAGACAGGCACAGGGATCACTACGTATCGCACTTTCTCTCACTAAAGGGCGATACAATCGGATAATACGGAACTGTTGATAATCTTTTTATAACTTGCAACTTGGAAAGGGTCGCCATGAAGAAACTGATAGACTAGGTTTTGTCCGGTATACTTTAAAGAAGAAGGCCATGCTATCGAAACAGAATTTGTTTTTAGAGTGCCAGACTTATGACACCCTTCGAAACAACACGTTTCAGGGGCAGTTGAGTTTGATTTAAAATTAACATAATTAAAACCGTCATGCTAGAAATAAATGTGAGAGTCATTCTAAACTTGTTAAATTCTTAATGAAGCTTCAGAAGATTTACAATGTAATCATATATCTACATATATGTATATGTCACTCATTATAAAATATCGTTCGAATGTTGAGTGGGTGATGAGCCGGACACTAAATACTTAAATAAAACTTTTGAAGTTTGACTGATGTTCACATTCGACCTGAGAGGTTCACATTGAGGCTAGATCTGGTGTAGACTGGTTCTAAACTAGATATTCTTTATTATATGTAGCTATGTGTAACTGGTCAATATAAGCAATAGTGAATCCAGGTGCGGCGGGTTAGCAAAGAAGGAAAACAAAACCATAGAACCGTGCTGGTCACGACGTTCAGTTGATAATTCACTCTCATACTTTCAACGGATGAATGTTGTGTGCTACACTTTCAGTTTCAACCTCCTTCTAATTAGTAAAGGGGTTTTCAAATAAGATTCCTTTCTAGCTGAGATTTCTCCAGGTTAACCCTTAAGCGCTGGAAACATTACACCTTTCAGCAATGAAAATAGTAAATTTGAAATAAAGTGAGCGATAATGTTTAGCTGTGTCGCTGAAAGGTGTTCAGGGTAGTTAGTTACAACAAACCTGCAATGTTAATGTAGCCGTCCTTGACCTCTGCTTCAATCATCATTTCGTCCACTTCGTGGTCAGTCATCCGGTCTCCAAGGGTAACCATGATCTCACGTAGGTCAGCGGCACTGATAAAACCCTTACCGTTGTCAAATACCTACAAAACAGACAATGTAGCACGTACAGTAGGCATGTCTGTCTATGAACGTAAACATAGCCATAGAAACGACGTCTAGTACTTACATCGCCAGCTTTAAATTTTTGATTTGGTTTTAACTGTCTTTTTATTAACACTGTGTACAACAATATCGGTACAAATTATTACAACGTTACTGAAGTCTTCTCTTATAACTTTGATCTCGAGTTTGACGTTTCTGTACAGATGTACGTCTCTGTATTGTTTTAAACACCTAGTACATATTTCAATATAAATATTCCTCTTGAAAGGACATGCATCGAGTTTGCTGGCGTTAGCCAAATCCCATTTAGAGTACTCAAAATAATGCACAGTCAAGCATAGCAGTTAGATATAATTCCCAAAGTTTAAGTAATATTTCTTCATGCAAAACAATAAAATTGTACAGTATCAAATGTTTCCTCTAAACGTTTCATGGCTAACAGTGATGCTGATGGCAATGTGACGACAGTCAACACTGTCCTACCAATTCAGGGGAAGTAGGTTTGGTCCGGGGCGGAAAACGTTTTCAAAACTTGTAATCCGACTCTTTTCCCCTACAGTTATTAGTATAAGATGTAAAAAGACATATACGTAAAATTACATTATAACTGATAGACATGTCAAACTGACAGACACATTTACTCGAATGTCCTAACAAATGTACGGACGTCCAAACGCACATTGCAACCACTTCTAATATACAACTGTACGGACGTTCACACACATAAACACTGACCATCTCTCACACAGAGGAGCAAGGGTTTGACGCACAGCGCACATATACTGACGTTTGTACACATACTGGAGTAGGAAAGGACCAGCGGTACATGACGTGTTACACCCCATACCCGTATATACATGTACATAGATATATAGATATACGGGTATAGGGGAGGTAACACGATACCAATTGTTTGTACGGGTATGGGAAACACAACATGTACCGGTGAGAAGGATTATCGCACTAACAGGCTATAAGTCTAATTTTCCCGATACTCAACTTTAAACGCCTCAAACACCTCGTCCTCATTCTCTTTATACTGCATTTTATTTTCCATCATGGTCAGGAACTCCTCAAAGTCAATTTCTCCATTACCTATGTTTTTACAGAAAATGAAAAGTAACATTTTAGAAGGGTTCAACATAGAACTCACATGCAAATATGTATTTATCGTATATTTAGATAGGTTCCTTATTTACAGCTCTCGAAATTTTGTTAGAAGACATAAGAGACGTATAATAAAACCTGCAAATAACAAAATCACAATCTGACCAATTTTGTTGCTTGTTTTATGCTAATTATATCATCTTAAACTATTTGTTCTGCTGTTGTTTCTCTTGTCCTTAATACGAATAAATGTAAACTGCATAAACGAAGTCAGTGGATAAAAACACAAGTCATTTAAGCATTTCATAAAAACGTTTATTTCATCTATATATAACCATCCATGGGTGCAATATTTATTTAGGCACCCCGGCAATAACAACAAAGAAAGGTGACTCAAAACAAAGAGAAGTCATTCTATATTTTCATATTCATTGAATTTCCAGATCACACTGAATCAGTATCCTTCGTCCATGTATTTCACTTATCACGACGAAGATCAATATTTACCGGGATTTTATCGAAACATGATCTGCAGTACATGTCCATTTTAGGCACTGTTCTTAATATAGTAGACATCGTGTTATGCAATCTTTAAGTATATCATCTTGATTGAAAACAAGAAATAAACAAATTAAAACTGCAAGACTTATTTGTTTTTCGCCACCCTCAGCACACTTTATATAAGCTCTTTACCTCTTCACTGCCTTACCCCGAGTTTTAAGTCATATGCAAACAGATTGCATCCGAATGAGACACCGAGTAACTCAGCGTCTCATCCGGGTTCAAGCTGTTTGACACTCAGCCAATTGTTTTGCCAAACGTTTAGGGAATCTGTGAGGTTAAAAAGGGCAGACAATATAATGCACATGCGCAATATTGCTTCCGGCACTGAAGGGGTTAATGTTGTAAGAAATCTAAAAGTATAGCCACTTGCATTGATATCATGCAATAATAAGTCTGCTTTAACAAATGTCGACACATTAGCTGTCAACAATACATGTTTGGGGATTGTCCCACATGTCATGTACGTTTTCATTTTACGTTCTCATTATTGAATATATTGACTGGACACCTGTGGAGATGAAAACGTACATGATAACCGGTTAAGCAAGGATGCTCCAATTGGAAATTATTTGGCATAAAGAAAAATACCACTTTTATAATTTTTGGTGATAATGATTTATTTCGTTTTAGAATACTGTAGGATGAAAAGGGGCCAAGCACGTTTGTTTTAACAGTGGTACTCACTGTTGACATAAAATGGTAATTTAAACTTGTGAAGACTTAACCTTGTGACAAGGGTACCTGTCGATGGCCACGTGTTTTTGAGTTGTTACTTTGCTTTATGTATTAGAAACAGTCGGTAGTCTGACATTTTTAATTTTACTTATTTTTCTATAATCAGTTATTTTAGGGGAACTACTTTAAAGGCATAAATTAAAAAGTCCCTCGTAAACAACGCAAAATATTTTAAGTATTTACCGTCTGCGTCAACTTCTCTAACCATCTCGTCGACGTCAGAGTCCGTCAAATTCTGTCCCATGCTTTTTAAAACATTCACCAACTCCTTGGCAGTAATGGTACCATCACCATCCTTGTCGAATACACTAAACGCCAATTTAAATTCTGAAATAAAGTTTAAAAACATCATTTATAAAAGATTTGCGGAACATGACAGAACATATACGTTATTCAAGTTAAGCATAAATAGCACTAAGACATTAAAATGTTTTAACAAATGACATGAATAAAGCATATTATACATAATGAGTGCGATTTGTTAATAAAACAATCTGACGAACAAGAAAAAAGGATGCTGTGAAATTAGTCATTTCAAAGATTCCAGCTTTTTGATAAAGATGGCGAAATGCAATGTCTAATATCAAAGATGTAAACTGTCTTACTACATAGTTACACACAGGTCGGGTTATACTACATAGTTACACACAGGTCGGGTTATGCCAAACATTTTGCTTTTGTTCAACTTTTTTGCTTGAGGCTCTCTTTATGAAAGCCATTAAATATAATTATACGTATGAAAATTTTCACCACTGCTATAACCATATACAAAAAAGAATAAATCAATGCGTCTTAATATCTTTTAGTTCTACCTACCAAATATTATTCAGATTTTCTGAGAATTCTAAAGTCTTATCGATAAATATTTTCAATGTACAAATAGTTACATTGTTCAATAGCTTGAAACTTTATCTAGTTTAAGACTTCCCTGACATCTGAGGTACTTAGCATACATGCACAATATGTAAAGGATACATTTTATAACCATTCTAAAATCACTTGCTTATTTGATATTCCTACTATTTTCAAACTTTTGTTAGACCATTGGGTGTAGAATTTTATATACGGAAGTACCTTACTATGTATTTATATTCGATTCATCGATAATTTTGCCTAATTACTCTTAATTATGTGAGTGAATCAAGCCTTACTGCATCGCAACACAGAAATAAGTTTTATTTTGTTGTGATTGGTAAGGTAAGTATTTCTATACTTACACTTTATCTACTTGGTAAGGTAAGTATTTCTATACTTACACTTTATCTACTCAGAAATTAAAATATGTAGCAAGGGTTCAATAACATAAAAAAGCTTAAACTTAAGATTTCCAGATATAAAACAAAATGCACATACCGTTTACTTGTTCTTCGGTGAGAGCGACACGCTAAAAGAAAACATAACTACAATTAAGTTTAAAACGGTTGTGGAATAAAAAGCATTGGGTTATGATAATCAATGTATTAACCTGTAATTCAGACTTTAAAATTTAAATGGCGTAGACTCCAGAACAGAGAATGACCTACAGTACTTAAATATCAAATTTTATTTTAGTTTCCAGCTTTAAAGATACAAATTCAAAACTATTTAGGTTAAAATCTTACAGTAGTACGGTATAAGTAAGTTTAAACTGCGACAAGTGATCTATGTCAAACTATTGCATGGCGCATAGGAAAATATCTAGCCGTGGTTTTTCTTTCGGAAAATTTCCCCTAATCAGGTAGATCTAATTTGAAAACTAAATGTCAACATAACATTTTACATTAACATGATTGTACATGGAGACAGTAATAAAAATAAATTAGTTTTATACACTTAACTAAATGGAGTACGAATTAGTTATATTAAATGTTATAGGGCATTCCAATGAGCGATCGAACCCAGTAGAAGGTGATGTCTCACTATATAATACGGTTTTTGTAATTATTATTTTATGTATATATGTATATGATGCTTTTGCTGTTCTATGTGAACCTAAGCGAAATTAACTTGAGTAAATTTTTTTGGTGCGTTTTATTTTTGCTGCAGATGTTTTAAATCACACAGTTTTGGTAATGTGGTGACTTTTCCAGCTTTACGCAGTCAAAGAAGACCGCAGACATCCATGGGTGAAGCACCGATCTTCGCAAGCTAGCTGGATAACTTCCTCACATGAAAAAGATAGTTACCCG
>JAULCC010500822.1:0-10849 GCA_032358795.1 Nuttallia obscurata | reverse complement strand
TTATTGGGATCAATGTATATGCGAAAGTTCATTTTTCTCTATATTTTTTTTTCGCAAATGGACCTATATACTGAGAATCAGTGTGAAATCAAATTTTCTATACTTCTCAGGTTGTCTGTTTTCTATTTGTTTATAACTTAAGTACAAGTACATTATTACTTGTACAACTTCAGTCATTCACAACTAAAATGACCATTTACTACGGTAATTAATTAAAATACCAGAAGATGATGACATTCAGAGGGTTGGATGCGGACCTTATGTAACTTTATCTTCATCATATTTCAAAGTTTAAGCCACACTGAAAGCTTAAAAATGTGTTAAAATTGTGGTTTTTTGTGCCCGTGTGCATAATCATGAATAACACTTGTAGTTGATTATGTGAAATTCAATCAATTATTTGTAATTGATAGATCAGTGTGTTTATTTCTGATTTAAATATAACAGTAGTCTGTAATCCAACATTTCTTATGTTAACCTTCATAAAGTTGAAACTGTCAATCATTTCAGAGCAGGTTAAAAAATAAAAGGTCCTTCATGTAAATTTTTAATTTTTTGACCTACTGAGGAAATCCCTGGGTTTTTACTATAGGAGTCACCTGACCCTAAACAGCAACATAAAAAATAAATAATCATAAGAAGGGCTGTTTAAGGGTCAGAGAAGGCTCAGATTAAGAAGTCCAAGGTATTTGTGCATATAATGTGTAAGTGAGCAACCTCTGATTAATTATGAGCAGGTCGGAAATATTTTCTGTTTGTTTCAACATCGTTCAAAAAGTCAAGAATGATGTGCTGAGAAAAGCTTGATTTTGTTTCTTGTATTTATAGTAGCATAGGAAACATCTTAGAGACTTAATATCACCATTTATCACATAAACTGGGAGTGACATGAAGCGGTGACATAAATATCATATGTAACTAGTTACAGAAGTAAAACTTGAAACCAATAGATAAATGCGCTCAATTGATTAACAAGGTACCATCTGCTGATGTTGCATATGATGTCATTTTCGGTGGGGTGTTGTTATAACGTCGCATTCTTAATCCTGTTTAAATAGGCAAAAACATATACAGAAGACATTTTGTCCAGTGCATATAGTTGTATAATTTTCTTAAGATTTCTCTTTATGTGATAAATAGAATCTTATATTTGTGTTAATTCAATATCATATTTATGAAACTCGTCGACTAAAATCATATGACACTAGCCAAGGCTTGTGTCATATGGTTTTTAGACAACTCGTTTCATAAATATGATATTGAATGAATGCTCACGTAAGATCCTCTATTTAAATCTTGTTTGACTTGCAAATAAATATGGAAATTGTGATTTTGAGCTTTAGTATACCTTTAAATTATTACATCAGAATCAGAATCAATATATTTATGCTATTTTATTCATTACTGAATTTCAACATTATGATAAGATTAAATTAACACAGTAAAGAACATTGCACAATTGTCTGCCATCTTGGGAGTATGAAACTTTGATCCATATCTTGATTATCTAATTGGTAAGAGTCTTAGATTATAAATTAGTTAGACAAGAGCTGTTGCTGTTTGAAATGCTTATTAATGTTCGCCATATATGTCACATAATGTGACATCTGTACACCATATTGTATATGCTGTATCCTTATGGGCTGATAATGGAAATATACTGAAGAAACTTCTATATACATGAACACTTGTTCTCTTCATGTTATTTAACAGTTAAACATGTACGAACATATAATTATAGTATATTGAACATAGAGTTGAAAACTTTATTAGTCTTAAATGTTAAAAATACTTCTAGTATATGATCAAGAACAAAGAATAAAGTATCTTACATTGAAACAAGACAGAACCAATAAATAGATGACGGAACAACATTTAAATTATGGAAATAAAATTTAATTTGAAAAAATCTTAGTTGAATTAAAAAAAAAGAATTCATTACATTCTTTATTAACCAGTCATCTGTCCTGCAAGCTGGCCCAAATCAGTACATATATACATACTGTATGTATCAGAGGCTTATGGTGAGCTAATGTGACAAGTTCTTGTCATGTGTCCCTCAATAGCACATATATACATACTGTATGTGTCAGAGGCTTATGGTGAGCTAATGTGACAATTCCTTGTCATGTGTCCGTCATTAGTACATATATACATACTGTATGTGGCAGAGGCTTATGGTGGGCTAATGTGACAAGTCCTTGTCATGTTTCCCTCATCAGTACATATATACATACTGTATGTGTCAGAGGCTTAAGGTGAGCTAATGTGACAAGTCTTTGTCATGTGTCCCTCATTAGTAATAGTACATATATACATACTTTATGTGTCAGAGGCTTATGGTGAGCCAATGTGACAAGTCCTTGTCATGTGTCCCTCATCAGTACATATATACATATTGTATATGTCAGAGGTTATGGTGAGCTAATGTGACAAGTCCTTGTCATGTGGCCCTAATCAGTACATATATACATACTGTATGTGTCAGAGGCTTATGGTGAGCTAATGTGACAAGTCCTTGTCATGTGTCCCTCATCAGTCTGTTATTAGTCTGTCAACTTTAACTTTATGACCTCTAAAACAGTGTAGCCAATTTTATTAAACTTTACAATGATGTTCCTTGGTTGGTCCCCTTCCTAGATTGTCCACAGAATTTGATTCCATTCAAAACTTTGGTTGCCATGGCAATGGATAGGAATATCCTAAAAATCTTCTAGTGGCCAGATTTGAAAATATATGTGGCAAAAATGTTCCTAGGGTGAATTTGATTGTTCAAATTATTTGGATAAGTAGAAAACATGACCACAAAGGTGGAAGAGCCAAATTTCCTTATTTGTATAAACTTGAAAAAACTAAAGTAATCTTCTTCTTCAAAAGCACAAATGGGTCTGAAACAGCAAACCTTAGATATTTTGCATAATTTATATCATGCCCTTGTTATAACTCTTTTATTAAGTTTGTTTATATAGTGACCCTTGGTTCATTATGATCATGCCCCAGGGGTCTCTTGTTTTACATAGTCTTGTGTAGTGAAAAATTAGACAAATATTCTCCTATGAAACCATACAGGCTAAAGCTTATATAGTCAGCATGTTCTATCATACATGTATTTATGTATAGGTCCTTACTACTAAGTTTGTTCAAATGGTGACCCTTGCATCAGTTTTGACCCGTCCCAAGGGTTTCTTAGTTTACAAAGACTTCTATAGTGATAACTTCAAAATTCTTCTTTAAAACCATGCAGGTTATTGCTTATCTAGTGAAAATTTCTCCTCAAAAACCATACATACTAGGAGTAGTAGCTTAGATATTTTGTGTTTTACATCATATACTTGTCCTCTTCTAGGTTTGTTTTATCAATTGGTGACCCTGGGGTTGATTTGGTCCTGCCCTATGAGTGTCTTATTTAAGGAAACATACCTCATATAAATAAATAGAGGATAATTGGATTTTTCAGTGTAAGATAAGAATTGATGTCATCGAATGGAAAGCAAAGGCTATACTTTCAAGAAGGGCGAAGCCAGGAGTGAAGATTTGGCTTTTCTTTCCACGAGATGAAATGAATTCCTATCTTACACTGAAAAAATACAATAATTCTGTTTCTTATATGCTTGTAAAGATGTTTAAAGGTAATTTAGTGCCAGATCTAAAGTTACTGAATATAAATTGGCACAAAAAGAAGTAAAGTTTTTGATGTCAGCTTATGATGTCATCACTGTTTTCTACTCGGCGTCTTAACGCATAGCACAGGGTTACCTTATGAAAAGGGTTACAGCGAACTGGATGAGTGAAATTATAACTTATAACTTCACCTGTAGATTATAAGGTTATAATTCACTGAGAAATCCCTATTCTATGACTAGAGAACCATGATGGTCCTGTAATCATTCACCTGAAATACCCATAAACATGAATAAATTAAGTAACCCCCAGGGTCACTGTTTGAATGATCTTGATTGAATACCTGTATGTGTTTAACTTTGTCTTTCTATATGCTTTTCCATGAATTAATTCAGGACCATCATGGTTCTCTAGTCATGGATTAAGATATAATTGATTAAAATCTACTTTACTTTAACATAATTATAAACATCCGACTGTAAAAATGTGTCATGTGAAATCCCCATAACATTTGGTACAGGATATCTCAGATCAATATAATGCTAAATGCTCAAAGCGTACATCATGAAAAAGTTTTGACATGCTTATCATAACTTGTGCATATCATAGTGACTTAGAACTGGTAGAAATTGCAGAATAACAGACCTCTGAACTATCTTTTTCTGTAAGAGAAACATTCACTGCTTACTAACTAAAGAACACATTATTTTTTACACTTTCCAGGTGCAACTATGGTCCTCAGGAGGAAATTCTCTTCCCATCATTTCTTTGAAGATGTGAGAAAACACAATGTGACTGTGATACAGTATATTGGAGAGCTGTGTCGCTACCTGCTCACAGTGCCTGAGGTCAGATGCTTAATCCATTTACTTTTTTTGTGGAACAATTTCCATCATGATCTAAGATTATTTACCCTTCTGGCACCAAACTTTTCTCATAAAGTGCTTCAAGTTCCCAGCACCAAATATTTTATGCAGACATTAAGGAATATAAATCATTTACTCCATTGTGACATATTCACTGTTGATGTTTTAATGACAAAGAGCATTGCTTTTTCTCCAGACATACTGAAAATATTAAAACAATCATACTATTTTGCCAATTCTAAAATCGTAGTTACAAATTTGAATTCAGCAATTGTATGGCATTTCTAAGTTAGATCTTTCGATACATTCACCATCATTTATATCCACTATTAAGCTACTCCTTTTCTTGTCTATCAGTGGTTTTAAAAAAACAACAACACTATATTTGTCATATGAACCTCACCATCTAACAAGAGGATGCCGTCTTTGTCGCCATTTCGAAGAAATTGCAATGCATAGGGATCTTTTTGTCTGTCCAATTGCACACTAAACATGGCACTAACTTTGTAATTTTTTAACATTTCTTCTTCAAACTGTAAAATAAAATTGCTATTGACAACTTGGTTGTGATGCTGCTAAATAATGTAGGTTTACCTCACATTTGACAGAGAAATGTCTCTTTTTTTACTTAGATTTTTGGATTTTCTGACGAAGTGCAAGAGGGCGACACATGTGTTCTACTGAACATCCTTCTAGTTGAAATGTCCCAATTTTTGTCATAGTTTTTTTAAAAAGTGATTTGGGAAGATCAAATTTATTTTGCTGGGATGTCTGTGTATATGTCATAGAAACGTGGGGATTCTTCACATGGTGTCTGTAAGGAACATTTCAAAGTAATAGTTACTTAAAAGGGACCACTACCATTTGACGTCTGAAGTCTGCCTTAAATGTCAACTTCAGAGCACTCTTATGGTGCTAGACAGATCAGGCACTCAAGGTAGCGAAAAAGGTTAAAAACCTAAATGGTTTCATTGAGAATTGATACTATACCCAACGAATGAGTTGTTCATTACAGACATGTTTACATCTACATATGTGCCATATATGACAGAAACCTCCCTAATCTGGAAACCTCTATTAACCAAACTTTGTGTTCAGTCCTGAAGGGTTCGGTTTTGAGAGGTTTCACAGTATATATTTATATATATATATATATATTAGGTTGAGATAAATAGTTATTCTAAGAGTGCTGGTGGTAAACATAAATTTTGCAAACTTTGTGCTTATATATTAGGGATGTCAATGGTTAACCGATTAACAGGTTAACCGTCCAAATGTCTGGTTAACCAGTTACAAAATGGGTTATCGGTTAACTGAAAAAAGTAGTAAAAAAGGCAACTTTTTAAATAGGTTGTTAAGTTTTAAACCTAATACATATCCCTTAACCCGTGATCTCACACCAATTTATATCTCGCCAATTGAGCCACCGTGTGAAAATGTGTGAAAAATTGTCCATCTGCTGAGGGTCGAGTGATAAGTAAACCTCGCACTATGACACATCGTGTTCAAAAATAAATGTATTTGACATGTGCTGGGGTAGTGTTTGTGACTTTACACAATCATAGAGATACCCTACAATTGTATGAAGTATATCAATTAGATATATCATTCAGAATGTGTGCAATCAATGGCGATATTTTAAGAAAATATTAAATAAAAAAAAATGTACCGGAATGAGGCAGGGATTGCAAGTGTAATTATTCCAAATAGAGATTAGACGGCTTGATACGAAAGTCGGTTGAGGGCATATAAAACATATGTTAAAAAGTCTCAGTTACGTTAAAAAGTCTCTATGACCCAATCCCAAATGGGATTACCCATGAGAGTGAAAGCATTACGTTGCCTACAGCAGACGTGGTTGTGCTCGATTAAGTTCAATTATAAGCATCACAGACGGTGAGGGACTAAAGTTTACGACTTTGATGCACATTCTTGTACTGGTTTACAAATTCCACCCAGAAATATGATAAGGGCCTGAACTGGTTTGACTATCTTACCCGACCTCAGTTATTTTTTTCTATTTAAAACAAATTATGTAGGAATCTTTAAAATAAGCGAACTTAAAATAATAAAGTAGTTTATGCATTATACTGTACTGTAGTAACTCTGTCGCTGTGTTATGATAAATTATATCTAAATGAAGAGTCCCTAAATCAACATCCGATATATTTGGAGTTTTTAACAGTTAACTGGTTAACCGGTCAGAAGATTATATGGTAAACCTGTAAGTAAAATAACCGGTTATTGACACACCTAATATATATATATTTGCTAGCAAGCTATGTATCTTGTATTGATCCTACTTAGAGAAAGTTAGTGTTTGAATAGAATTACCTCCCTTCATTATGTATGTAAACCAGTCAGCTCTAGAATCTTAAGATCTGGTATCTTTATGTGATTAGTGTAAGCATGAGTGAAAATAAAGCCAAATGGCGGTTGCTTGGTGCATTAACATAGGTATGAAGTTATTCAAAACCTTAAAATGTTATCAGTGTACTGCGAGGGTACACGGGTATGCTTGAAACATATAGATATTTCCTTCCAGAGTCCTCTTGATGGAAAACATAAAGTCCATACAGCTGTTGGAAATGGCCTTCGACCAGACATTTGGGAGATGTTCAAAGAAAGATACAAGATTCCAAATTTACGTGAATTTTTTGGTGCAACAGAAGGAAATGTGGCTATGATGAATGTTTCCAACCGTGTGGGGTCCTGTGGTCGATACTCACCTTTTCTAGTAAGTGTTAAAATTTAATTTTTTCCTGAAACTTTTATACTTCCCTTTTCTTTAGATTTATACACTGATTGTCAAACAATCTGAGAGAATTTATATACTGTTAGTTCTGATGACACTTTTTTGAGTCATTGAGTATAAAATGAAATTGTCTGTATAATTGATTGATTGATATCTACTGTACCTTGTTCTCATAAGCACCCTGGATACCTTTAAAAATGACAAAATTGGGTACGTACATCAATAAACTTTTGTCTATGGCTCAAAAAATTTAGTTGGGCCTCTGTGAGCAAGTGTTTATAGTCGTTGATTTGCAATCTCTCAGTCCTGCGACACTGTGGTTTTAAATCCCTGTCTGGGCACTTTGCATTTTTCAAGTGAGGAAGCCTTCCAGCTGGCTTGCGGTACGTAGGTGGTTCTACCTGGGTGCACTCTGTGCCTGAAATAGTGTACAGAGGCCCCCTCAGAAATTTTCGACCACCTGTAATGACCTGGACATTACCATATGACTGAAATACAGTTTAAACAATATTAATATTAAATTCCAAACAAACAATAAAATATTTAGATGTAATTGACATTTTTTCATACATGCATAAAAAAAACTGACTTCTTACTTAGTCTAGCTCTGACTGCAAAAAAAGAATCTTTTTTTTTACATAATGTCATTATCAGATAAGTATAGAACAAAACTGATCTTGATTTGTGAACCATAACCATCTAAAGATGCCTTTTTGGAACAAGTGTTCCTATGTAATATAAGGCAGTGTATTGAAAGGCTGTGTTTGAATAACAACTGTCAATGATAAAATAGTTTATTTATTGTTAAGCAGTGTGTTAAAACATTTTGTAAATTAATACAATAATGCTTTGAATGCTACATATAACAGTATGACCTTTGGGATCAAGGTCTGCAAAGTTTGCCCCTAGGTAGTAGAGCATCCGCTTTTGGTGCAGGAGGCCCAGGTATCAAGTTGGGTCAAACAAAAGACTTTAAAGTGGTAGTAATGGCTTTCTCTCTGTGGAGTTCAGGGTTTAGAGTAAGCATTACAACTGGTTTAATAATAAAGTAACATTTCAGGTGGGTTTGACCCAAATACATTTTTACATGAAGGAATTTTAATTTTTAACCAACTCAGAAATGATTGAATGTTTGGACTGTATTCAGGTTAACATAAATGTTTGGGTTCATAAAGGTAAATAAAAGTATTGTAAATAGAGATATATGCTTTAAATGTTAATCCAAAATATATACAATAATATATTGATTTTAAGTTCCTCTCCAACACGGGTAAGGAAATCCCCGGGTTTTTACTATAGGAGTTCCTCTGACCCTTAACAGCAACATGAAAATCAAAGATCATACATAAGAAGGGCTGTTTAAGGGATAGAGAAGGCTCATTAAAATCATACAGACTAGAGCTAAGATATTTTACCAAAATTGTTTCAATTGTGACACTGGAGTTAAAATTTGGCCATGCCCAAGCGGGGTTGGGGCATTTTATGTTACATAATAGCTTTATTCAGTACAACTTAAAAAGTCTTCTGCACAATCCCTTATACCACACACTAGAGGTAATATATTTTGTGTGTAACATGATATACAGGTTATCAATGAAGATTGTTCATATGGTGACCCTGGGGATAAGTTATTTTATATAGAGGATTTTTTCAGGTGAGCAATTACAGGACTGTCATCTTGTTGAATCCAAGCAAAGACATATAACAATTTGAGATGTGCAATTAAGTATATAACAAAAGGACAGTTATCACAGTAACAAACTGAAAGCAACTAATAATTAACAGTGAAACATCAGTAAAAACTGCAGGAGAAACAATTCAATCTGCAGTTTAACTGTTTCCTATTGTCCTGGGCACCCATTTTCAGTAAGTTTTTAACACATATTTATTGATCAATGTCAATTTTAATATGCCGAAAATTCAGCTCCCCCAACTTTTAAAAAACATAATGCTCAAAAGTGCATTAATAAGGATCTTTACTGTATAGGATAATGAGTTTGGTTAAATGAATTAGTGCACACCTTTATTGTGATTAATGTGAATGCTGACATATTGAAGTAGGGGCCAAGAATCACACAATTGTAACATTAATTACCTAAGTCTGTGTGATAAAACTTTTGAGAGAATGTAGGGTTGTATTGTCCCAGGGATGATGTATTTTGATAGATGTATTGCACTTAATATTAGCTGATCCTTCTTACAAAGTACTGTACGCAAAAGTAACAATGTTTAAATAGACATGGTCTAAGTGCATAAATTTACTTAAAGAAGTACCGGTATATTTTGGTTTTCTTTAAATATGTGATCATCCCCTTCCATAGGTCTGTGTGGATCAAGGAAACTCCACAGGAACAGACCATACAATGTCTCGTGCATACAGTTTATCAGCTTTCCTGAGCCAGAGGCTTATGGTGGGCTATTGGGATCATCAACATCTGCTTCATACAACATCTCCTAAACAGCTTGGTCAAATAAACTTTACAGGAATATTCTTTGCAAAGTTGTTAAAAGAGATTTATTCTATGCTGAATTCTGGTTTCCATGGCAACAGAAAGGAATATGGCAACCAGAGTTCAGAAAAAAAATGTATGAGTGAGATTTATCAGAGCCATCAGAGGACAAGTTTAAATTTGTTAAAATCTCAGGAATTAATACATTTACACATATACTATGTACGGCTAAACCTTCATATTTGCTTAATAAAGCAATGCACTGCAGCAAGCATTATTGTATTGTCTTTGACCGATAATTCTTTTTCCCCCAAATAAAAGCATATTTATATTATTTCAGAGGCTCATGGTGGTCTATTTTGACCAGGCTTTGTCTGTCAATCAACATTGGCTTCAAGCAACATCTTATATAAAACAGATTTTAATAAAACTTTACAAGAATGTTTCTTAGGTGGCCCCTTTTCAAAGATGTTGGGTTTGTGGGTGTGTGTGTGTGTGTGTGCGTGGGGGGAAACTTAAAACTTAAAAATCTTCTTTTTCAAAACAAGGGGCATGATTTGAAAATAATTTTGCAAAAGTGTTCCTTGGTTGATCCTTTGCAAGATAGTTTAGATTATTTTGATGAGTACAAAACCATGGCCTCCAGAGGGCAGAGTCAGTTTTCCATATATGTATATAGTGAAAACTTAAATATTCTTACTCTCAAAACGCTAGTGGGAAGATTTGAAAATTATTTGGCAGAAGTGTTCCTTGGGTGACATCATAAATCTTCTTCTTTCTAGAGTGGAGAAATCTTGTTTGATATATCATATAAATGTCCTTAACTAGGTGTTCAAATGATGACCTACTTCAGCGGGGTCTTATTCTCCATCTTAAATCATATCCTCTGAAACCATAAATGCAAGAGCTTAGATATTAGAACTTATATATTTATATGGGGAAACATTTCCCTGTTGTTTATAAAAAAATGGCTGCCATCTTCAGGTGAATGCCTTCAGGACTATCACGGCCCTCTTGATTATTAAGACATGCCAGATAGGAGTTAAACTTAAATTGTCTGTGACTTAATATAACCTGTTCTTCCAGAATATGTTGGACCCAACACCAAAACTGTTGATAAAATGTGATGTTGATACAGGAGAAGCAATACGTGACAA
>JAULCC010500821.1:0-10383 GCA_032358795.1 Nuttallia obscurata | reverse complement strand
TAAAACAGTTACGAAATAAAACTAAGTATTTAATGGGAGTATATATATAATACAAAAGAAGCAATTACAAAGAAAGCTAAAAGTGCAAAACTAAAGCAAGTGTGTTTGAACAATATGAAGTGTTAAATGATATAAATACAAATTCTCAAATGAAATTATGGTGTCCTAAACTTAGATTAAATATATTTTTGTCATTGCTTGCTATTACAATTACATATCACGTCCACGTTTAAAACCAAAGGTAAAAGCTGTATTCTTTCTTCAAATGACAGATAAGATGACTGGATTTAACTTGTAAAAACATTTTTTTCCTTGGAATGGTTTTAGAAACAAAGCTTAAAGGATGGTGTTTGTTGCGGTTTCCGCTATTTGTCTATTTCAAACAACGTATTCGCTTAAAGTAATCTGTAAATAGCTGGAATAAAATTCCATTAAACCTACTGACATAACGGGAAATTTTGGAAATACGAATTAAACCCTTGAAGGTATGTCGGTACGTGTTATTGCAACGTTCGGCAAAAGGCTGCCGTGAAAGACAAAAAACGTTGAGAGCATTAACAATCACATATAGTATGGCATACACTGAAGCCCATTTGTAACGGTCCGTTCTTGCGAAACACGTTTTTCTATAACATCATTCCAAAATTTATACTGTTAGATATCATTCGTTTCGATAGGTAATTTCTCCAAAAGTTTTATCAATTTTGAGTGGTATCGAGTGCAGCTAGGCAAACTATCTCTTCCATGTGAGGAAGTGGTCTAGCTAGCTTACGAAGTTCGTGGTTATATCAGGAATGCCTAGGTTCTTTCTTTACTAAAGAAACCTGGAAAAGTTTTCAAAAACTAAACAGTCGTGGCGAATTAATTCCTGTTAAACTAACCACGAACCATACAGTTGTTTCAATTGTTTTCGACTAAACGAAGGTTTATATGTTAAATCACGTGTTTACAATGTGGAACGACACTTTGGACAACTTTAATGCTTCTGTTTAAATTATTGGGAAGAGAATGAATTTAACTGGGCTTACTGAGGGTCAAATTTATATACACATGGACTGTAACGATAAAAAGGCCATAAGGCAATCCATGTCAAAACCAAGTAGACATAACGGGGCAGTATAAAATTAACTTACAAACATTTATGTTCTTATAACTTTAACTTAGAAATAAAATTTAAAAAACAAACAAAAAACATCTAAAAGTAAAACAAAATAAAAACCAACAGTACTTTCACACTAAAGTTTCTTAACTAAGTAGATCTATATTTAAATTGTCACATTTTTCATATGTTCAAAACTCTCCTTTAATGATAACGAGCGTCACTTATGCAAACAGCTCGATTATTTATTCAAACACGATGTGACCTCCTACAACAATTTTCCAATTTTCTATTTATTCCATCGAGGTTTGGAAGTTACATTGCAAAATGTCTTCCGGTAATGTGTGTGATAGGGTAATTTGGTTTCGTTAATGTTTTAATTATAACATTTAAGCAAACTCGAGATAAACATAGCTTCAGAAGCTTATGTTCGCACAAGCTCACTGATACAATACTACACGAAAGACTTTGTGACAATTCTCCTTTATTCGACTTCCCATGTCCGTGAGAAAGTTTATTTAAATTGTTTTGTTGAAACTGTGTTTCATTACCATTAATCATACGTTCGGAACACATTAACAAAGCATGTTACCTTTGGACCACATTTTTTTCAGTTGTAAAAGATGATTTTTCGTGTTACATATATACAAACAAATATACAAACAGCAGCGTCTGGAATGCAATATGTGGGGCAAAGGTTATCTACTAAATTGTGTGTACGTCCTTACTGACTACAAGACACGCGCTTTGAAATAACAAACCTATACAGGTCAGTATGAAAGCCCGCTACTTAATACAATGTTTGCATGTAAAATCTATTTATCATGATGTCAAATAGAAGGGTAAAATGTATATAGGTCGAACTCTGGTGTATTTTGTTGGGGTCACTAATTCAGTGTATAAGATATAAAAAGAATAAGACACCTTCAGACAAATGATGAAGACGACGTTGTTTCGAAAATTACACATATTGTTACGATTGTTTCGTATGACAAAACCCTTAGGACTAGCTCAAGAGACTTCGGTTCCTAGATTTTCAGTAGTTTGATAACAGAGACGAAAACCGAGACACAAAACATGTGCTCTTGCGGTCTTCCACTACTAACTCGATTGTAAACAGCTCCTGTCTGTCAATATGAATGAAAATAGAATTACAAGTGCCTAACATATGGTTTTCCCCCTCAGTCCTCCGTAGCAAAAAGCTATTCAAATATCAATTGAAATAACACATTTTAGGATGATGAAAGTCTACAGAGGTGCTAATTTCGGTGCGTTAGGTCAGACCAAATTGGTGTTTGTCCGTAATGGTGTGCCATTCTGGTATTATTAATTAGGGTTCCAGATTTTAATTGAATGATGGACCAACAGTCTGACAGTGTTGTACCAGCTCCGTTTAGATGCTTTCACGCGCACAAGTAAATGGGGAGAGGCGTCTTCCGTTTAACATATTAACAATGCATCGTCCGGTTATATACTACTTTACCATATACGGTCATAGGTAAGCTGCGCTTACAGATAGAAAACTAAACCCGATTATGTTTGTTGTTAGGGCTTAGTATAGAAGATACACACAGAAAAAGGTTCATTACAAAGAAAAGTTTCGTTAACTTCATTCATAGAATAATAACTCTTAAGCATTGAGCATTCAATTAAATAGCAAATCATGCGGACTACAATTTCGTTGTTTCAGTAATAGATTTCTCACAAGTGCAAAATTCCGTGAACTTTTAAAATCGATTATATTGTTATATTAATTTTATTTAAGATTTAAACAGTGAATGTTGTAACTCAGTGATATGTCATTATATAAGACTTAAAAGAGTGAATCAAACAACAGTTAAGTGTAAAATAGACACATACAGAGGGTATTTGAAGATCCAAGGTTTGATTCTAATATTATTACAATACTGATACCAGTTGAAGAGGCGATTAGATTAACAAATTGATACATCTGAAACATATCAGTGAAAATATCAAAAACACTTGTAAGAAATATTCAATATGTGAATGATTTCCCTGAATTCAAATTTGGAACAGCAGAATTTTTGTCCTACTGGAATGGCTTGTTCTATCAAAAGTCAAGTTTTTACAACAAAGTATCGAGTCTTTACACTACATTTTTTGTAAATGTAAACATATTCAATGCGAAGGCTTTTTCGCATTTAACGAAACTTTTTGCCATTTAGTGACGCATTCACATTTACCAAACATATGTTACATCTTGTGACGCTTTCACATTGACCAAGCATATTTCATATTTAGCGACAATATCACATCTGCGACATTTGAACATTTTAGGTTTTGACACAGATACTTTTGTTTATCTTTAAATTGTTGCATTTGCTGCGATAACGTGGCGTTTGGACAAAACGAAAAAATGACAATTTCATACTACAACTTTATCTCTCATTTTACTTTTTTCTTTATATAATTTAACATATGATTTTGAATTTTTATTTTTTAACATTCCAACATAGTAGATCATTAGTGCTTGGAAACTCTGGCTACTTTTTAAAGTCCCAATAGGAAGTTTTCTGATTATTTTGAGACTTATGAAAGATGGTTTTCCTACCTTACGAAGTGATCGAATAAGCCAGACACAAACTGGTCTTTGAGACACTTCAATTGTACTAAATAAAGTGTTTTGTCCTCTGCCATGACATACAAACATTTCTCCAGACAGTATTCCTGACCTTGTATAACCTCGGTGGCGATGGGTCAGAATAGTTCGTCTAATCCAGGCATTTCCCCCATCTCAAATTATCCGAAAAATTAAATAACTACGATCGCTTTAGTGTATAATTATTACCATTATTATCCTTTGTCTTCCGTGAACCACTCGTTCCATCCTGAGCGGGAAAATCGATATAAAAGAATCATTATGACGCTGCTCTGAATACGACTACTGCAAATATTTATACAAGAAACATCTCAAATCAAGTATTGCCGTCTTATCTTCAATCACCGAACTTGTAATTATTCTTTGTCTTATATTGTCTGCCAATCTAATTCTCTAGAGACTTCTAACAGTTAAATTTAATGGCTTGTTCGCTCTTTTCTCGGTGGTGTGTTATTACCCCGACGCTTTCAATTGTAAGCAAATAAAAGGACCGCAAAAATGTCAAATAAATTAAATATATATCTATATATGACGTATACAGGACAGGGTTAGCTCATATTCAACAGACTTAAGCAAATTTGTTTTCATTTTTTTCATTCTTCTTTCATGGCAGTAGAAGAAGTACTGGTACATTTTAGATTTACCTTTTAGCTTAACATCATATCCTTTACAGAGACGTTAAAGGTTAAGCGGGTTGTTCGCTCGTTTTATCCGGTCTACACCCAAAACTAGTAATTTTATCCTGGTATGCATCTCATTCATCTCTTTCTGTAACGTTTGACTAATATTTGCCGAAAGGGAGTTTTAAGTGATGAGACATGCTCAAGATGATTACATACACCGTTCACAAGAGCACCAAACTGAGCGTTGGTATTGATCATGTATCACGTAGCAGCATATACAATTAATCGTGGAACTTTACTTTAGTTGAAGCAATAAACAATTTCTTGTAACTGTTTGCATTGCATACCCAAAATAATGTGATTGATTTGCTGAAATAGTAATGAAGTCATGGTAACTGCCAACCTATGAGATACAGGATTAGAGTGTAAGAAGAGAATACGTTTGAGCTTTGCAACAACAGATTTGGGGGTATGCCTAGATTAACCTAAATGCGATCAAAATTGCAAAGGTCCGGTAACTGGTTTGTCGAAAGCATCTTCAGTTTTATCTATGAGTTGTTTCAATTTGCGATTTGAGCTATTTTTAGAATTAAGCAATATATTTAAATAACAGGCCTGCTTCTTATGCTTTCGAAACTATAACATACAACCAACATGTAGGAATTGTGTTTATAAAGATGATTTAAACACAGTTAATTAAGACGGGATGAAGTAATGTATAACACAATATAAAACGTTCATTTCTTCATTGATTGAAAATGTTAGGATGTGCCTATGTTTCACTTCGATACATTATGAATGCCCGGTTATTACATTAGAACAGTAATAATTTATTTTCGACTCGTATCAACTATTCCTATATATTTTGTTAAGACTAATAAGCATTTCATTGCGAGTCATAACATGAAAATAACCATCCTTGTACATAGCCGTGCAATGGTTTGCATCAAATGTGCCTATAATTCTTTGATAAATTTGTAAAAAATAATTCTTACATTGGTTTGTTTTTTCAATTACATTATCATTTTAGCTTCTTTTTTTACACGTTATAAGTGGACATCAAAACCATCGAAACCTATTAGTTGACATTATCAAGAGATGGTAAAAAGCACATGGCTGCCGGTTTTAATTACACATATCTGCTTATTGAACAGACTAATGATATAAATAATGTGTTACCTCTTTGCATATTCGGTATGGGAAGATATGCCTGTCTCTGTGATAACGTTATTTAAGATAAGACCATGTAAATGAATCCACAAACCAGTCCATATATCGGCCCATACTTTGAAACAGAAACTCTATGGCATGCCAAACGTTAAACAGTATACGTCTAAAGCTACAATAATGCCACTGAAGAAGAATTTCATTTTGTTTAAAAATGTCAGGCATATACAATTTAAAATAATAATAGCATAAAAAATGTTACTTTATTATTTTCTTTAGTTTCAATTTATGAAATTACCAAATAGTAATTTTAGAATACAAGTGTAAGATTCTTGTGTTATGTAATTTATCTATTTTGTAATAACAGGCATTTATTAAGCAGTATCGGTACTTCCATCATCTGGAAAGTATTTTTGCTGTTTAATTGTGAGTGTGAGCTGAGCCATATAAAGCCATAAAAACATAATTATTTATATATTTTAAAATATGAGAAGATTTGGTACACTATTTAGAAAATGCCATTTTTGAAGTCTTTACGTAATCTGTCGTCTTGGAATGTACTTTGAAAAGATAACATCGATGTTTTGAAAGTGCCGCAAGATAAAGCTCTAATGAACTCCGATAATATCTTGGGACCAAGGCTTTTCTGCGAACCTGCTATATGTGAGGCGTTGTAATACACACGCGTGTTCGCTTTTGAACTTGAAACAATTTTTCGTCGTCTTAAAACGTTATTATAAAACCAGACAAATGACATCTTTCATCAATTTTTATTCTGGATTATTCATAAATGTCACTTATAGTCAGGGGTGTTAAAACAGACTAAATGTTTTGTTATCAGAATCAGTCAAAACATGCAGCTCTCGCTTTGGATAGCATATGACCAGGGTACATGTACTCGCTGATAATATATTTTTTCTCTGTTCGCCAAAAGACAGACTTTATCAGATATGGTAGACATTTGCAAATTGTCCGAGAATGAACTGAAATGTTCCGGAAAAAGCCTAAGGGATAGGGGTATTCATTTAGACTTAAAAATCATCCCGCGAGTAAGGCTAGATTTAGCTACCACTCAATTGAGTGCCATTCTATTGCTATACAAACTGATTGCTTTGCATTCGCTAACTGTCATTGATAGAAAGCCAAGACTTTCGCCGTCAACTGTTGCAAGAATAAACGTCAAATTGTTAACAGAATTTATTCTTTGGTAGTTCTGACAAAATCCCTCTAAGCACACTGAATCTTGGACGCACTTAATCGATTGATGCTGGATGCTGCCTTATTAAACATATACCAGAGAGGTAGCATAAAATGGAAGGAAACGACCAAAACATTACTATAAGGGATCACCGAACACAAAGCTTCCTATGGTGGCAAGATTCTTTATGATAATTTTTTTATGCGGAAAGTGTGAACCGGGGATACATATTGATTGTGTGCTCATTTTACTGTGTTTTGCCTATTAATATTTTATCTCATGTGATCAATATCTACGACCTCATGTTTATAAGCAAACTGTTATACGGTATGTATCTAATTGTATGTGATTATGCAAGTTTGAAACTGGCGTCGTAAACTCCACCTTTAGCTTATATGACGCGGTCTATTACAGAAACCAATAACAGTAAGAAATAAATTGATAACATTATCTTGTCGTAAGAAAGTTGAGGTAAGATATCAAAATAAAAGTCGCTAAACAATCCCAATATGTTGAAAGGTTATGTGGCAACTCCATAATATGACCTTTTCATTGAGGCTTTCAAAATTGTTGAATATTTGATGAGTGTAAATTTCGCTTCTTGCAGCTCAAAGGGCAATGATCGAAGCTTTTAATTGACCTTTCACAGTGGTATTACAAGAGCGTCTGTACCAACATTCACAAGGAAAGTTCCACTGTTTGAATGTAAGCGTAATCATGTAGCTATAAATAAGCCAGAGATTTGTTCGATTGTTTTCTGTACCAGGACTCGGAATTACAACTCAATTACTTTGGCTGTGTTTTTTGGCCATAGTTATTAACTTCCGCTACATGATATATCTGATAGCGGTATTTGTAAGACTGATTCAGACATTATTTCCATTCACAGACAGGGTTAACTTTGTATTCTTTCATTCCGAAGGAAAACTTAGATATGATTTGGTTTTATTTATTGAATGTTTTAAGATGAAAAACAAACATGACAAAACAATGAATATTTTAAGGCGAACTACAAAACAAATGAAAAAAAATCGTATTAGATGAAAGACAAACATTAAAAATAATTAGTCTCTGATTGAAAGTTGTGTAATATTTCAGAGAATTGTTTGAGCCGAATTTGAGTATATATAAGGCCCAATAGATCATCGAAATTCTAGAGTTATTCGAAAATGCTAGACTTCATTTGCATATTAGGGGCATTCAATCTGTGACAAAATGTTTAACAAGTAATATAATTTGTTTGAAATTAAAAGTTAAAAAAAATCTTAATCGTAAGGTAGTGGTTCGCACATGCGCCAGTTCGAATGGAAGTCGGACGAAATAACTTCAAGATTGACAAAAAAGCGATAAAAACCCCTATTTGCCCAAATAAAAGGCAGGTGTCTTCAACTGGTATAGACTTGGATCGGTAAATGGTATCAGCCAGTTTAACATAAAAAAATTATTCTTTAAAATGACACGGAACATTAAAAACACGCCTTCCATTGTTTGTATGAGTTATTGTTGGAAACATCATTACCTGTGCCGATTATGAGTCTTGGTCTAGGTCACACAGCACCATAGCATGTGTTAAAGTACTTAAACAAAAATTAGGATGTTGCCCTAGCTGTTTCGAAAAATAAGCTCACACTGTTTTGTGACAGATAGACCTTAAAATTCATTCATATACAGCTGTTTGTTGTATCAGACAATTGTCGTTTTACAAGAATAAAACGACATCTGACTAAATCGTAGAGTATCTTAACAGTCTCATTTGACATGGGAAAGAAGCCTACCACTAAGAATCGTGTCTTAGTGCAAATATGTATGTGCCGAGGTACACTGTAACAGAATCAATGCAGTGGTGTGTCGTAGTAAGCTACTGTTTTTCAAGATTGGCTGATTTTGTCTGTTGAAATCAATCTAGTTATCTGATAAATGTCTCTCCCAGCAACATTTTTGTAGGAACGGTAGTTCGACGCTGCTCTCAGGATCTAAGAGTCAAGGGTTCAAATCCAGCCTGGGTCGTCGGTTTTTTCCGGGCAGAAAATTTATCCCACACGGTCTCACTCCATCGAGGAGTATAAATGGGTACCTGTGAAGATGAAGGCCAATGTGATGTGTCTGCAATCTGCGCAATCTGTTAACGGCCGACAAACAACCTTTTGATCGGGGTAATAATTCTATGTAAAACACCTTTGAGTGTTTGTCAATATGAAAAAGGGTGCTATAAAAATGTGGTATACTAATACTATTTCGTGATGATCTGTGTTAGCCCAATATAACTCTGTGCCATATGTTTGGCGTTAAGTCACACCGACAAAGTCCAATGCTGATTTTTTCAGCATGTTCAACCAAAAACGAAGCTCTCAGATATATCCTTCTTAGAACCATTTACAATCCACAAAATAACTGGAAATTTTTCTCACACCAAACGTAAACAACGAGTGAAAATTGGACCTACTATACACAGGGGTGATGGACAAAGCAAATTCATGTCAAATTCTCAAATTACTGTGCTACTGAGAACCTATCAAATATGTTCCTTGGATTAATTGGATTTTCTTCACTTGTTTCGGCTACATTCTAGACAGCCTTATGTCTTATACCAATATTTGAAATTTAACTTAATTATCGAACTACTAGATAGTTTCAAAAGACAGTCTAGTTTGTAAGTACCAAATCGAATATATGGTGTCGCTTTAAATCTGTCTTCACAGAAATATGATCAAAATATGTCCTACGAATGCCATCAAAGGAATAATTTTGCAATTAGACGTGATTTTGATCTGAAGTGCCGCTGTGTGAAGTTGCTGTAAGCGATATTGTAACGATATCATCCTCTCAATCATATATATCTACACTTGTAACACTAAAATCGACCGCATACTGTGATCAACGACAGAATGAGATAACGTTATACATACCTTGGATAGAAGGTTTATCAGGCCACAGTATTTTATGTATATGCTAATCAGATATCAGCTATTGAGCATTTTAAAGCACCTGCACCATTCGTGTATACTGCCAATTGCGAAACAATACTAAATCAACCAGCAATACAGTCAGGTTAATTGTTGCATTCTAGGACAGAACAATGTAGATTGCTACATGTTGTAATTAATATTCAAGTGTACAGGCTACGTTAGTTGTAGAACACGTGTAGTGGCATGGTATTGAAAATCAATAAGTGGACTAACTTGTATGCATTCAAGTTTTAAATCTTTAAGCAGCAGAGTTCAAACTCCAACATTTATATTTCATTATTTTTACTTGATACACTTTAAGCACTAACTTTTATGGAGGATAAAACTTGAATAAAGCAATTTCCAGACATGGTGTGGACCTTTAGGACACCCTATCGTGGACACATTAATTTGAGGAATCGAACCTGTAACAACTAGATTACAATGAATTCTCAAGAGTAGTTGTGAATGTATACCTAATATTCATAATAAAGGTAACTTGACGTGTATTTTATTTTATCAAACACATTATAAAACCCGAAATAGCCAAGTAAAGTGCGTTTACTTGTGTATATAATCAATGCGCTGATAGCGCTGCGTGAACAGGGTTTTATACAGCTTTTTGGGTACCAGTATCATGAAATTTTACGAAGTATTAAGTGAAATTTTAAGGATTATGAAAATCTTTCAAAATGGTGTTATCTACAAAATTGTATGAAATAAAACAAATC
>JAULCC010500710.1:0-10849 GCA_032358795.1 Nuttallia obscurata | reverse complement strand
ATTTATGAATGATTAAAGTGTACTAGTACTGTTGCACCGGTTACTAGTATACACCGATAATAAGGTCACAGAGCATACGACTGATTCTCCGCCGTGACTTGGTCGCTAAATTCACTTGTCGTAGCTGTAAACGTGTACTGACAAATGCTCAAAAGAACAACAGCTGATAGCATCGAAACATTTTCAGATCAAAAAGTGCAACGTCATACATCCGGCCATGATGACTTCGTCATATCCGTTGTAACAGACGGGTCCTACAGCTTTCTAGTCAACGGGACCACGTGGCTAAACAGCGCCCCCACCTTTTTTAATTCTTTCAACAAGACTTTCAACAGTACGGATAAAACGCTAAAACTCATAGAAACGGATGCAACATCCGGAAGTGATGAACTTGGCCGATGGCAGTCAACAAATTTTATCTACCGGACGGTAGGCGATCGTCAAGTCCAGTTTACGGCTGTGATAAAAGTCTATCTGGATCTTCCGGTTGTCATTTTCGAACAGGTTGGTAAAATTACTTAAGCGGCCCGCTATATTTAATACGGGGTTGGAAAAGTTCACTGGAGACTAGCACTAGATTAAAACTATGCCTTAAAATCATTGAAAACGTGTGGTCTTTTGTATATAAAAAATTGGAGACACAGTCTTTTTCATGTACTTACAGAGTTGTCGTTCGTTGTCTCTAAAACGTGGGGACGGTGATATAGTGGTTAGACGCAGGCCTCTTGATCTAAGAGTACTGGGTTGAAATCAAGCCCGGGCCATCGATGTTTTTTGGCAGAAAGTAGCAATAAAATTATGAAGCACTCTTGAGCCTGTGTCCAAAATGAAAAGAGTGCTATATAGATGTGGTATATTATTTTTACTACTACTAAAATTCAAACCACTCAGGCACCATCTTCTCTGAGAATATATGGTTCAGCTTTTGACATTCATATGTTATTCAGGTTTGTATGTTTGATACCATTAAACTTATTTGTGTCTGTGTTATATTGTCGGATTCACATATTCGCGTTATACAAATGTATAGCGGGAAGATGGGTATGACACGCAAAGGTTACTGATTCCTATGTCATCAACAGTTTCCAGTTTTGATAGGAATTAGTTTGATATTTGGGGGGAAATGCATATAGAGACAAAGAATGGCATTTTTGGGTTTTGTTAACAGTTGCTAGAGAGAGTTTTTATGGCGAAAAAGAATAAACTGCCCGAATGTTTTGCTTTAATTCCTTTCAAATCACGTCTGACCATCAATGTTCATCAAATGTTAAAAAAAACCCATTAACATGTCATTTTCTATTGATGGCCTGTTGTGATACCTTGTATTACGGGTTTGCTTGTAGACAATATATGACCACAACAGGGGTTACATTTAAAGGACGGCAGCATATCTATAAATGAGGTCCATTATGGGACACCTATTGTCGGCCGTTATAAGTTAGTGGCTGTGTAAGGTAGGCTTTACTGAAACTTTTATTCAGCATAAAATATTAACTGACTGTTTTTTTTTCTAAAATTGGAAATAATGAAATAAGGCTTTCGTTTGAATCATTAACTAGAACAAAGACGATCAGCTAGCGTGACAACTTCCTTATATGAAGGACTGCAAAGGATTCAATACAAGTGATTACACAATGTGGATTTAATCGTACAATTAACGAATATATTGGAGCAAGTGCGCGCAATTAGAAACGAAAAAAAATAGTTTCTTGTATATATGCTTTCATTTTCTAAATTCCATGTTGTGAATGAAATGCGCGCAAATGAAAGCTTTTAATAGGTATCACATTTGTTGTTGAAAAATTAAGTCATAAAGGTAAACGCACCGACTGTTCGTGAAACTTATTCTTTATGCTTTCAACGAACAGACACCTTTTTTAACCTAACTACGTCAGTATCAGCAATAAATGTGGTACCGATTGAAAGTTTTTGCTAGTGCGCACTCTGTGTACGTCATAGGTTTTAGAAAATGAAAGGATATATTAAAAGAAATAACCTTTTTCCCCTATTCGAATCGCGCGCACCTGTTCTAAAATGTTTATAAATAGACCAATTCCCCACCGCGGATTTCAAGCCAACAAATTTTACAACTGAGCTAAGTAGACCGCGACAGGTACTAGATATACAGAAACTATCTCTGTAACAAAATAATTGATCTGTTCTATTTTGCAGACATGTTTATTTTCTTTCTAGAATTACGACGATGGAGCTAACTGGACTCAGGCTAAGACCTATGAGGGTATTTGTGCGGGCTTCCCGGGATTCCAACTTGAAGGTCCCCCGGAATTATTGGGTTACTTGTCTTACGGTGGACTGATGTTTGGCGACACAAAAAAACATATAAGCACGTAAGGGCAGACAACTTATATAATATATAACTGATGCACATAGCTGTAGTTTTTGAAAATGAAATATGTACTTTTGTAATTTTGTATATGTGACAATGAGCTATTTATGCCAACATAAAATTTTTGTTCCTGTTCCTGTTCTATAAACACAAAAGCATAGAATAGAAAATAATTGTCAAGTAGTAAAGTATGCGAATATCGTTAATATACATACATGTACCCTCAGGTGTCTCCCATAAGCTCCCAAAATTAGATTTCTGAATAAGATATTTAATGACAATTATTTTCTAACTTGAGAAAAAACGGAAAATATTTTTTTATAGAAAAGGCATACATTTTTAGCAAAGTACCGTTCTATTTCGTATAGTGTAATAATATAACAAAATACCGATCTATATCTTACAGCGTAATAATTTATTAGTCGTGAAGAGGTTATGCTACGCATCTGTATAACAATATACGACACTGGCATAAGAAAACGTATTTTGTATTTTTTCTTAAAATGTATATTGTTTATTTATAATGATATTGCATCTTTCCCACTGTTACCATTACCAGGTAGATATGCAAAAGAATTAGGATGAATAAATGTCTCTCTTCTCCTTATGCATTTAAAACATGTCCAGGTTTTCAAACAACTGTATACACATCATTTTGTTGTTAGCACTTCAAATTTAACATTGTACATAAATCTACAAGAACTAGTTTTAACATATAACTTAACACTTATTTGTTTTCCCTTTTTTTTCTATTTTACACTAGGTGGTATTACCAGACAGAACAAATTGGTGAAGGTATAGATGGAGGACCATTGGCGATTTTTGACAGACAAGGTCGGACCATTATTCTGTCCCCTTTCAACAACTTCATGTCGGCATCATTCCTACACGACAGAAATTACGGTGGAAATTACTACGCTGGAATCATGGGAGGTAGCATGTTGGTGTATGGCGCACATTGGCGCATACTTGTTTCTCGGGTTGCGTCTATGTTCTGATCGATACATTGTTAAGTTTTAGTCCCTGAACATTTTGTTCACGTTGTGTAAATCGAAATTTTATTCAAAGCACTATGTAATGATTCATTCAACTTTGTGTCAATCTACAGAATAGAGAAAGTAGTTCTCAAGGAAATAGTCCCAGTTTATTCGAAGTACTGCTTGTCGTTGGTAAACAAATGAAAGAAGTGTATGTTTGTATACTGTGAAGCTGATCCGTACCTTCTGTGGCCCAGTCTGTAAATGTGCTCTATTTACTGTTCTCCTTATGCAGATGTTTGTTTCTATTCTCTTATAATGATTTTGTTTCCTTCAGAAAAAAACTTATAGCATATTTTACTGTTTCATCAAAACCGAGTTTTAATAAAGTAAAATACCTTGCAGGAGTTTCTTTCGTCCCACCGAAATACAGTCAAAAGTTCATTGCATACTACGGCGAAGGAATCAATAAGGTAAGGCATCAATCACGTTTTTGGTAAAAAAACGTGAAGTAATTTTGCATCGGTGAGATGAAAAATCTTATTTATGCTGATACTAGAATTAAAGGTTTTTTCTTGATTAGCCAAACATAATAGCTTTTTTCATGCTCTACGTTGTTGGCTTCTCACATGTATCATTGTAACAAATCTTTTCCGAATCTTCGAAATGGAAATAAAATAACTTTCAATGTTAATATTGTCTACCTTTATTCAGTGCGTTTGTCTCTGTTTTGATTAATGCTTTGTTTGTTTTGCGCCACTGTCTGCCATCTAGGGCTAATGAACGTCCCAGAGAGAGAGAGAGAGAGAGAGAGAAGCGGTTACAGAGAACTCTTCTGTAGAATTCTCTGGTTCTTTTATGTGGCCTCTCGCATCGAAAGCGAACGCTCTACCACTTCAGCTAACTGGACATTTCTTCCCTGTTGGTTTGTCACTTCGTCCGTTTGATCGTGGGTCCGTTAAGAGATAGTTAAAGATTTTCAGTTGGAATCATATAGATTGATACCAGAGAAAAACTCAGAATGTCTACTTTCTGTGCCTTTATAGACTTTAAAAAGGCTTATGATTTGAAAAATCGAGATAAATTATGAAATCAACTACAAAGGGCGGTAGTTCTGGGTAAAATGTTAATAGCAGTTAAGTCTTTTTATCGGTCTGTCTCTTGTTGTATTAGAGTGAATTGGCATTACACTAACTGATTTAAAGTAAAGTCTGGATTAAGGCAAGGTTGTACTTTATCCCCCCTGTTGTTTAGCCTATTTATTAACGACTAAGCCTTACGTATAAAAGCTTTGAGTAAGGTTGTCAAAATTGATGATGAGGTAGTAAGTATCCTATTGTATGCTGATGACCTTGTTCTAATAAGTGACAATGAAGCTGACTTACTTTGTATGCTCAACGAGTTACAAGAATGGTGCAATACCAGTGATATGTCAATCAATGCTAATAAAAGCAATATTGCTCATTTCAAACCACCATCAGTACCGCAATCAGACTTTGTGTTTACTTGTGGTACTAACGTTATCAACTATACTGAGAAATATGTTTACCTTGGTTTAACACTTACCGAGCATTTAAATTATGAAATTTCTGCCGAGGTTACTTCACAAAGTGCTGAAAGATCATTAGGCTTGTTAATTGAGAAATTTAAGAGTCTTGCTGTCTGTATTTACCAACCTATATTATTCCTTGGTACGACCTGTGATCTCTTATGGAGCTGCAATCTGAGGCTACAAATTGTATTCATGCATTACTACAGTCCAAAATAGGGCAATGGGTTTCTTTCTTGGAACTGGGAAGTACACACCGTCTATAGATGTAGGTTGCGACATTGGTTGGGTACCGCCACTGATCAAACAATATAAATTCATTTCGAGCCATTGGATTCGTAACGTCTATACGTTATGCACCCGCCGAAATATGCGAATTTTTCATTGGGCCTGCATTAAGGCAAATGGTCGATGAAGATATTGATTTATTGTTGTTAAAAATAAATTTTCAATTTTGCATTTCAATCATTTATTAGATATTGATAAGATAAGTTGTTAGTAAGCATACATTAACTGAAACTGTTTGCTAAAGTATGATAAATGAATTTATAACGGAATGGAAAACTAGTCTGTCCAGAACTAATAATGTTAAAGGTACTTGAAGGAATAAATTGAGAACTTGCAGGCTTTTTAAAAACATATATTGTACTGAGACTTATTGTAAAATTATTTTATCTTCGAGTCACAGGTCGGCATTTTCAAAATTTAGGATCGGAGTGGCGCCATTGAGAAATGAAACTGGGCGTTACGAAAAAATTAGATGACAACGAACGTTTATGTCCTTTTTATAGAGATGCTTTTGAAAATGAATGCCACGTTTGTTTTTTCAAATGTGATTAATATAACGATATTAGAAATCATTTATTCAATAAAGCAAATAACACTTGTTCTAATTTCAGTCTAGACAGATACTCAAATATTAATATTTCTGTTTTCCATATACGAAAATGATAGGGTTCGCAGCCAAAACCTGTTCTTAAAATTTGAAAAAACGTAATTCTGATCTCTATTAATAATGTATTTTTATCATTTTCTTTAATCTATTATTTTTTTTATTTTTAGAAATAAATTTTGTAAGCAAGTTTTCAATTTCATATTTGAATATATTTGATACAGAATAGTATATACGTAACATTGATTAATATCTGTGATGAGTATTTAGTCTGTATAAAAGTTTCTTGAAAGTCTCCTTAGAAAGAGTCCCATGTGGACCTGGGGCGTGCTAATGTAGCACAAGAATTTTTACCACTGTTTAACCCTTGCATGATCGATAGAGGCGACTAATAGGGTTTTAACGTAAACTGGAGTTTCCGTATTTCTGATTCTCCAGCAGGTATTAAGTTGTTGGATCCATACCCCATATTTTTATCTCCATGTAATTGAGATGTGGATCCAACAAGTTATTTCCTGAATGGCGCCATATAACCTATACAGTGTTGCAGTGCTGTAAAACCCAACTTAATCAATCAATCTATGTTTCTATATTTATTTTTTTACTTATTTATTGTTTGTTTGTTTTAATAATATGTTATTTATCAATTATTTATTATTTTATTTACTTGACTCTATGCCATCGAGGGTTTTAATGGTCATCTCAGAGAGAGGGGAGGAGATACAGAGAACCTCGTAATGCTTACCCCACATCCTGAGCTCCATGAAAGAAAAGCCACTACTACCAATTTTATAGTCTGTGTTCAACTTGATCTTCTTTTATATATTCATTACAATTTAAGCTAAGTTTAATTATACTAAAAATACATTTTATAACAACTGTATTATTCCAGTGGAGTGTAACACTTTGGAATAAGTCTAGATTTTTGTAGAGGCAGGGGTAGTCGTAGTTGCATGCACTGCCATGTGGTAATGATAAATGACATTTGAAAAATACCACATTCATTATAGAAAATTGTGAGGTTAAGGTTAATATAATTAATAAGAATACTTAAGTAATTTTTTTCTCTGAAAAATGAAGAGGGAAAGCTATATGTAGACAGGAGTGTAAAAATCCACTGGCCTGCTCGTATTGGCGAGTGGAATAGAGAGTTGGGCGAGTGGAATATTTCAGCTAGTCCGACAGGGCGAGTAAGTTTTGTAAGCAAGAAGAGTACATCCAACCTGGTTGTTGCTGATGTTAAGTCTGTGTCCCACATTTTCATAACTGATCTCCATAAATATCGGATATTAAAATCATCGTAAATGTCCAGGCTCTCAGACTTGTTTCGTTTGTGAACAACACGTTGGACTGGTTCTGTGATTACAATAATTCTGGTCATTTTGTCAAATTATTAGTTGGCCCATATATTTAAGCAAACAGCACAATGTTGGATTAGATCATTAAACTTGATTTTCATTGATGAAAAATGTCCAAATTTAGTCTGCATTTTAATGTAAGTGAAATAACTATTTTGTAATTATTTGAAAACTGATGGATACATCCAAAGTAGTCTGTTTCACATAATTGCCAATTGATTGTAAACCAGTCTTAATTTGCAGGGTATGTTATTGGTGACACTATCTAAATTCCCCGCTGCCATCTGTCGAACACAAATACAATGTGGAAACAAAAGACCATCACTAGTGTGCTACAGTATTAACTATACTTTGCGGCCCCATTCCCCCTGCCAAAAATTTAGACCCCCCCCCCCCCCACACACACACACCCTCAAAACACACACACACACAATTTTTGTTTTGAAGAATATTCTCTATGGAATAGGAAGTGATATATATCTAGTTCCAAAGACATATTATTCTATGTCTTTGCAAGTTCTTGTGCCCTTAATCATCAGAATGCATTATTACAGTTTGTAAATATTTAAAAAGTTCACACACATACACAATTTTTGTTTTGAAAAATATTCTCTATGGAATAGGAAGTGATATATATCTAGTTCCGAAGACATATTATTCTATGTCTTTGCAAGTTCTTGTGCCCTTAATCATCAGAATGCATTTTTACAGTTTGTAAGTATTTAAAAAGCTGTTTTATAATGAAAGCAAATCTGTAATTACTGTAACCAGAAGGATGAGAATGCTTTGTTCTGGAGTTAAAGGTGTTACCCGACTGCAGGTTAACAGTAGTGAAAAGATTTGAGGAGTATGAAAGATCGTAGGTGACACATGTAGGTCTGTCATTACAAATTTCAGAAAACATATCCAAATTAAAAAGTGACAATGGTTTGAATGTGTATCACATATTGTGAAACATCCTGTATGAACTAAACAAACATCAATATCTTATATATACTGACAAAGTCTGCTAAAAACTTCCCCATGCCATTCATAAACTTCTCTCAGAATGAATTTTCCAGCTCCATTGAGAGGTGTAAATCTCCAAACTACTGTCAGATGTTGTAAAGACCTGTGACTTGCTGAGAGACACATATTTAGATTTGGCTTACAGAAGGCTTAAAAAGTCTTTATGGAGATGGTTCCTGCATGCATTTGTCTAGGTATTGCTTGGTGAGATACAGACAGATCCATGCTTAATAGAGCTGTCCAATCCAACGAAAGGAAAATTAAGTTTGCCCTAGATTAGGCCAATGGAACAAGATGGAAATAGATCTGCAGTGGGTAGAAATCTGGAGATTTGGAGGCAATTTAATCTCGGAGGGGCCTCCTCAGATTCACTGTTGATGGACGTTCAGCTGATTACAGGTCTTACAGCTTACTGTAACATGGTATAGGTCAGAAAGTTTAAAAGGTCATACAGAAAATGAAACTTTCTGAGAAAGAATTGTTGGCTGGGGTTCTAAATCCCTATCAAGATAAAACTTTCGAGACTTTTTGCTGAGAAATATTGTCCCAGCAATTATTTCTATGTAAAAGGTCAATGTGTCTCATTTAAAAAGCTAGACTTATCCAAAAGTGTTAAAAATGTTTACACTGGATTTGCTTCCTGTCATAATTGGTCTTCTACTGTATATTTATGAAATGTAACATTTTTAAGAAGAATATTGCAGTTTAAAAATATCGCAAAAAGGAATGTAGAAAAATATGAACTTGTGCCTCATGACACCACTTGCTAGAAGATATCTATGTTATCAGCTTTTTTACGAGATTTTTTTTCTTCTTTCTAAAGCATACAATTTTGATGAAGGACTCAATTTGGCCATCATCCAGACAAGTTTTTTTCTAATATTTCCATTCAAAAATACACTCAGGGTTTCCACTAAGGTCAAATTGTAGGTAATTTCATTGCATTTCTTCATCAAAATAGTCAGACTACAAGTTTGATCACAATAATCATAACACCTGTATCATCCATTATCTTACTGTTAGTTCAAAATGACATCTCAAATAAATATCTTCAAAGCAAAAGAAGTACCTTCATAGTTAAGGGGCACACTGAACATATTTACTTAAGTCTGAATCAACATATGGTTTTTCATATCTTCTGTAAAACACAATATCTATATAATTAAAGGTCCATTTTATGCACTGATGTCTGAATCATTCCATTGCCAAAGAGGAGACGGGGAGAACATATGCCAGGAATTGAAGTTGCTTATTTATTGACATTCCTCTTGAAAGTAGCCATTAGGGCTTACCTGGATTTTTCATAATCAATGCCAGCTGGCTGACTCAGGTTGTGGTCATTGAACCTTACATTTCCAAACTCTCCAGGAAAAAAAAAGAGAGAACCAGTGAGATAAGCAGGGCTTTGACTCTAGCTGAATTCCTGTATATCAACCAAAATCAAACTTAATGAGTTTTTTGTGTGAAGATATTTGGTATTTAATTGAGAGTTGTTACAGCTCTGTTTGGAGAACCAGCAAATGTATGTTTAAAACCTGTTAAGAGTACAAATTAAGAGTTTTTGGACCTTAAAGAAAGCAGTATCATAATAGGCAAACTTAATGATGACGTTACATGTAGTTTTAATAATTTTTATGAAACATTGTAATCATACAGAATGAACTTCTTTCCCTGCCCCCTCTCTCAGTGATGTCTCAAAGAGGGTGAACTGTTACATTCTGATCTGTTGCAATGACTTAGAATGTACCAATTCTTTATTTGAAGTCTAGATTCTTTTTTGATCTACTACTTGTAATATGGAAGTCTTTAGAAAATATAATAGTGGACTGTAACCTTAATAAGCTGTAGTAATTACTTCAAATTAATTTCACATTTGTTTACTTGGAATTCAAAAGATTGAAACTAATGTTGTAGCTAGTAAAAAAAAATTGCTATAACAACTGAAATGGTGGGGTGAAGCCTTAAGCAGCAATTCAAACCTTAGCTGCCTTTTTCACTTTAGAATCTAAATAAAAATGTGACAGTTATACAAGTCTGTAGAAAAATGTTATTGTGGACTGTAACCTAAAGCAGCAATTCCAAGCTGAACAATTAATTAAGTTGCCTGGAATGTGATGTGAGTTTGCTATCTGAATTGAGGTTGTATCTGTGGATTACAAAATGGTGGAATGTAACCTCTATTAACTGCATCTGCATGTAATTAATATGTGTCACTATAACATTCAGAGTTACAGTACAATCTGTCTATCTTATGTCACAATGACATTCTGGTGTACTGTATCATGCATCGTATACTTACTGCAATGTGAAACATATGTAAATTCTCCATCAGTTTGCCTGAGAGTGTGGAATACTAGGGGCTACTTGGACTTGATGTAAATGTTTGATGCATCTGAATGTTATTTCAACTTTTGTTAAGTTTTATCTGCCAGAAAATTACTTGAGGGAGTTTTTCTAATTCTGGATACCATTATACAGGTCAGTCTGACTTAACAAGATTTAACCCTTTCGCTGCCAACTTTCTGGTAAGACATGCTTCTAAATGCCACGGGGCCTCTGTGGCCGAGTGATTATAGTCATTGACTTGCAATCTTTCAGCCCCCTTACCGCTGTGGGTTTGAATCCCGGTCTGAGAATTTTCAAGTGAGGAAGCTGCCCGCTGGCTTGCGGTAGGTCGGTGGTTCTACCCAGGTGCACTCTGTGCCTAAAATGGTGTAC
>JAULCC010500489.1:0-10852 GCA_032358795.1 Nuttallia obscurata | reverse complement strand
AATACCATCCTTTGACGGTGGTTTCAGCATTGATGTAGGAACGTATTTTGTCTGATCAACAGACAACTTATTTAACAACAGTTTCCAATGGTGTCCTTCAATAGTGGGCTGACCCCTCTTTCAGCTGCTTTTCTCTTGGTTTCATGTATGATACCAGTACGTGGTGACAACAATGGCCATACATTCACTGACTGTGGTGGGGTCTTTAAGCAGCCGAAAGGTATCATCCAAACGCCCAATTTTCCTGGAGAATACCCAACACCAATTAATTGTGACTGGTTAATACGTGCTCCTCCAGGGAAAAAAATTATCATTTACTTCACACAATACTACATGAAAGATTCTGTATACGTCACATCTTATGATTACTACCAAGACCGCGAAAATCACCTAGGTCAGCGTGACCTTGGGCGAATGTCATGGGAACACGATCTTGTATCATTGGTGGCCTACAAGCCCTTCGTTCTCATACAGCTAAGTGTGGAATCTATAGGAAATCGGCATCTTCGTGTCATGGATTTTCTTTTGGAAGTATACGGATTTAACATCACCTATGAAATTGTTGACAAACATGCTGACGTCACTAAACCTATGTGTTCGGTCAAGGAGTGTTCGTACCTTGGTAATTGTCTTGCAACAGCAGATTATTCAAAATATGAGTGTAGTTGTTTTAAGAATTTCTTCGGGAACAACTGTCAGTATGGACCATTCTGTCACCCGGAAAAGAACATCAGTCAGTGTACAAACGGTGGAAAATGCAAGTAAGTATGTAATTCAAATTTTGAGATGCCAAAGTTGGAGATTGTAAAGTTTGAAATGCAAACAATTGAGATGCAAAAGTTTTGAAAGCCAAAGTTTGATATTGTAAAATTTGAGCTTCAAATATTTGAGATGCAAAAGTTTGAGATGCCAAAGCTGGTGTTAAAGAATGATACTGCAGATAATTGTCAAAATTAGTTCTGTTTCGACGGAATCCGCTTTGTCGATTTAAGAATTACGTATTCAAACTATGCGCAGAACTGATTAGATACATTTGCACTTTTTGTTCGCAGAAGCAGAAACAATATTTTTGAAATCTGACATTTTTTTCTTTAGTTAGGAAACACCCTATCGAACTATATTCTTATTTGTTATCAGGCAGTGCGTTATGTAACAGTTAGAGTAATGTCTAAACAATTCGAATTATTATAAAAAATCACAAATATAAGTAACTTTTTGAAAAACATATTTTTTATATTCGAGTAATTAACCTTTATACCTCACTCTTGGTTCTCATGTTAATTTTCCATATGTACGTTCCGAGATATACTGCTATATCAGCCTGACGCCAGGTCAATATTTTATATATCACCCTGGCAAATTCAGTGTAAAGTTCGGTATAAAAAAAAACAGATATCACACCCTTTGTGAAAAATATGGTATAATATCACCCCAAGAAAAATAATATCGACCGAGGCGTAATTTTCTCAAAGGGGTGTACTATTTATATAATTTATCACTTTGAAAAATTTAATTTGCGATAAAGCGAAATCATTTAACACAATTTATCATACAGTGTTTTCGATTTGGCATTTGGATCTGTTTTCAAAGCTCATTATTTTGTTCCCGTTACCATGGAGACGTAGGTGGGTCTATTTTCGTATTTCGAGGAAATGTCTATAGGTGGTATACATGTATATATATGCTGCAATTCTTGAATTAAAAGGCACTCAAGTAAATGGTTATTCTCAATGTAAATAGAGATTGATAAGTGCATGTTACATTTCAGTTGTTACAATATCAAGAGACAGAGGGATGGTGATATAAGATAACGGCTTCTGGGTCTTGTATTCCATTAGATAGGGACAATTATTGGCAACAGGATATTCTACCATGGCTTTCAGGCCTGCTGTAATTCTAATAACAAAGGATCGGTTTAATACTGTCTCTTCCTTTGTTAAAATTTTAAATAGTTACCAAAAGCATTTAAGTAAAATCGCGTAAATAAATTGTCGCGAAATGTTTATATCTAACTTTATTTAAAACTTCTCGTAAAGAGATGATCGAATGACATAAAAGTAAAATTAAGTAAAGTCTTAATGAAAAATTCATACTGGATTTTGTAGAAGGATGTACAATAAGTCAAATGGTATAAAGTATCTTTTATATCACTACAAAGTATTGTGTTATTAGTAATCGACTTCATGGTTAAATTCATTTCGCGAGTAAATAGCGAAATATTTGTAAATAATCGAAGAATGGCTGCATTTTTCGTCATGTGGTTTGATATACGCAGTGGTTTATTGTATGTATTGTTTTGATGACCCACACATTCAAAAGACCCTTATATTGAAATGTCCTCATCTGTCTTAGTATGGAATTCTATTAGTGCCATCGCCCAATCGCGTTAGCGCTGCGTTCAACTGTCAAAAAAAAAATGTTGCGCAAGTTTAAACTTCAAACTGGTGCAACATTTTTCACCAAAGTTGCCTATATATCGTATACGAGAAATGAAAAAAATAAATAAATACGCGATGTTCACAATTTACAACAGCGTAACATTTTTTCAAGGAAGAAGTAGCGTCAACGCGAAAAAAGTTGCGCTTATTGTATCTGCGGAATCCTGTTAGGGCCATCATGTTGATGGCCTTGTTGAAAAAATATTACGCTGTTTTGACTGGTGAACATCGCGTATCTTTTTTTTCTTTTCTTATATACGATATATAGGAAACTTGGATAAAAAATGTTGCACTATTTTGAAGTGTAAACTTGCGCAACATTTTTTTTACTGTTGAACGGAGCGCTAATGCGCTGGGGGCGATGGCGCTAAAAGAATTCCGTAGTCTTAGTGTATTTTATAAACTCACCTGTGAAGCTTTAAAGGTCGGCTTGAAACTTTACCAAGTATGTCCGATTGACCAACCAACGGTTTTAATGGGAACAAAAACTGTATTTATAATATATCTTTTGCATGTAACACAAACAGTAACATTGGATGATGTGCCTATATTTGTTTTCCACTTCTACTCAGAATGATGTGAAAATTATTGCTACGTACAGGTTATGACTGTTACAGGTTTTTGAAATATGTTAGCCTACTGAAATAGATAAGAGCCATTCAGGAGTACATACGCAAATACACGCGGTAACTTATCTATAAATGTGTTTTTGATTACAGAATGCAGTCATTAAAAATACTAGACATAATTATCAGCACCACAGCTATGTATTTACCCCTAAAAACCCCATCTATACACACAATACGCCGAAATGTTTTGCTTGGATTGTCACAATAACTCGCGTAACTGAATCATCCCTAGGAGAGGAACTTAATAAGGTTAGCTTTCGTTCCAATCCTTTCTTGCTACACTTGTATGTTAATGATATTTGTGAAAAATTTGAACAATAAATATGTTTAAACTAAACGAACTTATCCTGGTAGAAAAACGAAACCAAATTTAAGAATAATACGTCTTATTTTGTAGACAAAGAAATCAATTAATATCTCAATTAATCAATCACTATACAAATTAGCCAGTAAATCTTCCTTCCGTCAGCCAGTCGTTTAATTACAGATACAACAAATAGATAAGTGTATGACTAAGTAATAAACATATCTGTCAAAAAGAACTTTAGAAAAGTTTTAGGTTAGTACGGAATGTATGATAAAAGTTGATGCTGAATGTTGTTTAGCAGCATCCTATTTCACACATTTACACAAGCGACGTTACTGCCATGTGTTTCATTGTGAAACTTTGATATATAACAAACAATCTTAGTGTTGTACATCTAGAAATGTGAAACAATTGTCAACAGTAACATATACATATACGTCACTTATATTGAGATGTGAGAGATTACGTGCATTGAAAGCAGTATTGAATATGATATTGCATGACTATAATAAACATCTTCATCATACGATACTGTCAACCAAAGTAATATTATTTGTGTGATCTGAACTGAAGGTTGAATATCACTACCAGTCTGAAACTATTTAATAAAACTGTTATATTAAATAAAGTAGTGATATTCTCGATACATAGTTATATCATCGACACCTTATTTGTGTAGGAAGATATTAATCTAGATATTTGCACACAATGTGTGAAACGTCGTATAACTCGGGTAGAAAATCACATAAAGCCTCCATCTCATATCTCTATCACAGGTAATGGACTTGATAACTCGTGTAGCTGTTTAGCGACTGAAATAGGAGAAAAACTGTCAAATCAATAACTCATTTTAATCAGTAGATGCATGCCATGCGAACGTGAGTTTAAGAAAAAGTAAAACATCATTGACAATTTTCGCTTTACTAAACTGTTTGTTGATGTCAGTTCTACTGATGTTAAGCGTGACACACCTTAGATCTTACATTTTTTATTCAAATTTATGTATTACTTTTTATCACATGTCGTTGCTTATTTCCGGTGTAATATAATCATCACGTATTTTCTTATACAAACAACAAGTTACATATAAGAACCGATGACGTCACAATATCAACAAGAAATTTTTTTATTAACCTCTTGTAGTAATGTCATGTGATAAAAAGAATATCAGATTCGTTTTCACTTAAAATAATTTTTTATTAGACTCGTTCAGAACCTTAATTTAGCTCGCTAGAGACACGCTTATAAAGATTCCTGGATTCGTCTAATAAAATTGTATATGAAGTGAAAACTGATCAGATATCCTGTATAGATACATAAAACTATAACAACATAAATATACCCACTGTGTTGTGCACTTGTATTGTGCTTCCAGCATTTCTTAACCTTTAGCCTGCTGATAAAATGTCTGCTTAAACAGTTGTCTGCCTAGATTTTAGAATTCATTAGAATCGCCCAATATTTGGAGAAATTGGCCGAGTGTCAAACAGCTTGGATCCTGATTAGACGCCGAGTTACTCGATTCAATCTGTTTGCAAATTCTATCACGGTCGCCCTTAGCAGGCTAAAGGTCCTTTGATCTAGCTGCAGGAATATTTCTTGCGTAGGTAATACGTTACATTTTGTGTGCCTACATGTATGTTTACTATGTTTAATCGGTAAGGGAACTGATGTGAAACGATAATTAATACATTTCACAGTTGACCCATGATCTCAGATATTGAAACAGGAAGATCATATGTCTTCAAATAAAACAAAACTTGGGCAGTATTTCACATGTGACTTCAATTTTCATGTATCATTTTACCTTAGTTGAAAATTGGAAAAGTGCAGTAGGAAAATGGACTGTATCTACTTAATTAATAAAATAGGGTTGATAAGGTGAGAGATAACACTTTTACTGAAATAACTACAGTTTTCTATCAAAGACAGGGTTGATAAGGTGAGAGATAACACTTTTACTGAAATAACTACAGTTTTCTATCAAAGACATATAATTGATAATGAGGCTGAAAATGACATGTATATTAATTGCGTTTGTTATGTGCAGCAGTGCATTCCATAAAGATTTTCCAACAACCTAGTCGAAATGATCTGAATTATTAATACCAGTTTTCAAGGCAACCAACAACTGGAAATGTTAAAAGTTAATTTAAAGCATTGACGTAACCAAATCCTGAAAATACAGAACGATAGTTTGCTTTAATGTTATCTTAAAGGCATTTATAATCCGACAATAGCCTAAACATTATTGCTTGACTACAGTCAGAAAGTTCCCATGAGAAAGAATAGACTAGGAGAAAATTAACTTTAAGCAAATTCGCGATGATGTTCGTATTATTTGCGAGTCGTTGCATTATTTGGCCTCTAAAAATATGTCCTATGCTTCTATAATTGGGAGAAATACAAAATCAATTAAAACCGAGTGTTTATCAGCACATCTTTGTTGACGTTCATCAACGCTGACGAAATTACCCGGGATTATTTCGGATCCGCTCGGAGGATGGTCATTTACATATCTTGTACGCGGATGACACAGGACATTCTGCGGTAGCAATTGCAGTACTACAAATTACTACAATACTGAGTACGTCGGGTCTAATTTATTCATTCCACGGTGAATCGCTAGACGCATTTGCGTCAATTTGATTGCTATGAGGTAATAATTTTGGAATAGATACGTTTGTTTACCTGTCGATGAAAAAACATAGTTAACTACAAGTTTTCAGTGATACCATTATTAATGATAGTGCGCGAAAGCAAAAAATGACGCAAATCATTTGCTTTTTGCTTTAAATAATTAAGTAAAGCGTATCCAAATTCTTAATATCTTTTTATCAGATGTCACTCGTAGTAAGTGGTTTTATACACATAAATTATAGTTTAGCTTTACAAGAACCTACAGTGATTTGATCAAAATAAATTTTTTTAATGAGTTTTAGGTAACTATTATTTTATCTTTCTGAATATGCTTACAGCAACTTGAATTAATCCATGCATCATTCAATTTAGTGTAAAAAATTTGAAGTAACATGTTCTGTTAGTGTTTTCATGTAAAATCATTAAAATGTATAAATGTTGTTATGTCATGTTTTTTAAAAATCAAATTTCTTGGTAAGCTCTAATTACTAAAGAGTAAACACCTTTACATTTTTTTCCACGCGCTTTCCTTTTATGTAAGGCCTAAATCATGTGCTACAACATACCATACCACCACTGGGTAACATAAATTAAATCCTGGCCCAGCTGCAAGGGTGCGGGCAATCCTAATCTGCACTTGTCGATTTATCTCAGTTTTCTCTGGTCGGCATTTCTCATAATACCTGTAGCAGTTCTTTCAGTGCTTTGATTTCTGTAAGGGTTCACGGTCGAGATGTAGTTTGCCCATGTAAGCCTGGAAACATAACCTGAAATATAACCTTGCATGGTATTATTCCTATTTCGAGGAAGCCTTGTAGTTTATGCCATAATTAAAATAAAACCTAGACAACCGTTTAAGACACGAGAAACAGAGTGTAGAGAAGGGAATGATTTTCCGAAAATAAAAATACTAAGCCAGAAAAAGATACACAATTTTTTTACTATTCTGTCACGTGTTGTTTCCTGCTGCGTGTATCTGAAAGAACGTTCATCATTGTTTGAAAGTTAGAATAAGAACAATACATCATACACAAGAGGTAAAAAACATTATTTCTAGAGACAATTTATTTTTGTTTACAAACGTTAGACTTAATAAAACTATCCTAACTCACAAGAATTAAACTATCCTAGCTCACATAAAATATTGTTAGGATGATATAGAGGTTACAGTTGTGTCATTAGGATGATATAGAGGTTACAGTTGGGTCATTAGGATGATATAGAGGTTACAGTTGGGTCATTAGGATGATATAGAGGTTACAGTTGGGTCATAAGGATGATATAGAGGTTACAGTTGGGTCATTAGGATGATATAGAGGTTACAGTTGGGTCATTATGTTGATTATTGCGTCAGTCCTTTAATATTAGATTATATAACAAAACTAACACGTGTCTCGAAACCATGAGTCTTGGTTTATAGAAAATATTGCCATGTTAGTGACATATTTCATTCAGTTGTACTATGTGTCCCTGACAGTTGCATTTCGATATTGAACCTATAGACTGTATAATGGTAAAATATCCATGGCCAATCTGCCTGGATGATGAGCCGCTATTTAGATAAACCAGCTCCATCTGCGTTTTAGGATTGTATCAAATATTACATTTAAATTCATTCAAATCGAGTATAAAATTCGTTTCATTTTACATCATTAGCAACGGTTATGCTTACAGCTTGGATTTGGTTTCTTTAAATCATGGTTAAAGATTGTCTGCCTGATATAAAGGACAAAGAATTGTGCAGTAATTATGTTCTCGTTAGATGTATCATACGCCATACAGTCTGACGGAAGTCCCTATGATAAACAATTAACAAACACCTTAGAAATTGACAACTAAATACGATTGAAGTTGCCGCGTTGCTTGCACAACGCGTACGTTTGTATTACGAAAGTAACGTACGGCTACTTGCTGTCAGAAGACTGTTAACCTAACTTGCAAGAAGACTGGGTTTGCAATTTACATCTTGTACCGGTTAACGTGAAATGTATTAATAAGTCAAACTATCCCAGCTCCCTAAATCCTCTATCGTTGGCGCTTAAATATATACACATGTTAATTTATGCTCTGACATAGTTTTACATTATAATGATTATACATACACCCGGTGAGCTTAGTTAACATACATCGTGGCAGTCTAATGGCTAAGTAAGGAACATTTGGCTAAAATAGTGTCATTGGCTTTACTAGTGGAAGCGGCTAATGACAACGAAGAGACAAATAACTGTAACTTATTTAGTAACAGTGGCTAAACTAGTGACAGTGACAGTGGCTTGGCTGATGACAGTCGCCAGTGGCAGTTGCTTTGCTGGTGACAGCGACCAGTGACAGTGGCTTGGCTGATGACAGTCGCTAGTGACAGTTGCTTGGCCGGTGGCAGCGACCAGTGGCAGTTGTTTGGCTGTGACAGTGACCAGTGACAGTGGCCTGGCTGGTGACAGTCGCTAGAGAAAGTTGCTTTGCATATGACAGTAACCACTGACAGTGGTTTTGCGAGTTACATTGACAAGTGACAGTTGCTGTGCTGACAAAAGTCGCTAGTGACAGTTGTTTGGCTGATGACAGTGACCAGTGAGTGTTGCTTTATTAGAAACCAGTGACTTGTGACAATCTCTATTGACATTTGTTTGACTTGTGACATTGACCAGTGATAGGGACTTAGCAAATGACCGTTGTATTGTATTGTAAAAGTGACTAAGCAAATGACAGTTGTTAGGTTTGTGAAGGTGGCTAAGAAAATGACAATTGATAGGTTAGTCAAGCCGGCTTAGCAAATGAAGTTGTTAGGTTTGTGAAGATGGCTAAGAAAATGAAAGTTGTTAGGTAAGTGAAAACGGCTAAGCAATTGAAAGTTGTTTGGTAAGTGAAGGTGTCTAGGCAAATGCCAGTTGTTAGGATAGAGAAGGTGGCTAAGAAAATGACAATTGTAAGGTTAGTTAAGCCGGCTAAGCAAATGGCAATTGTTCGGCTAGTAAAGGTGGCTATGGAAATGACAGGTGATAGGTTAGTGAAGGTGGCAAGGCAAATGACGGTTGTTAGGATAGTAAAGACGGCTAAGCAAATGACAGTTGTTAGGTTAGTGAAGGTGGCTATGGAAATGACAGGTGTTAGGTTAGTGAATGTGGCGAGGCAAATGACAGGTGTAAGGCTAGTAAGGACGGATAAGCAAATGACAGTTGTTATGTTAGTGAATGTGACTAGGCAAATGCCAAATGGTAGGTTAGTGAAGGTAGCGAGGCTAGTGACTATGGGTACAGACAGAAACTCGATTAGTGGCAGTGTTCAGTGACTATGGCTAGTGGCAGATGCTCGACTAGTGGTAGTGATTAGTGGCAGTGGTTAGTGGCAGTAGCTAGACTATTGACTGTGGCTAGATTGGGTACAGTGGCTAGGTTATTGGCTATAGATATTGGCAAAAGAAACGAAACTTGATAGGCTAGTTACAGTTACTAGGTTGGGGGTAGTGACCCAGTTTTTAACAGTGACTAAGGTAACGGCTAGAGACAACGCATACGTTGATGACAGTTGCTAGCCTAGTAACTTTGGCTTTTTTAATGACAATGACAATGGCTAGGTAAATTTGCTAGGCTGGTAACATTGTTTTTTTCATGACAATGACAATGGTTAGGTAAAGTTGTTAAGCCGGTAACATTTGCTTTGTTAATGACAATGACAATGGCTAGGTGAAGTTGCAAGGCTGGTAACATTGGCTATTTTAATGACAATGTCAGTGGCTAGGTGAAGTTGCTAGGCTGGTAACATTGGCCTTTTTAATGACAATGACAATGGCTAGGTAAAGTTGTTAAGCTGGTAACATTTGCTTTTTTAATGACAATGACAATGGCTAGGTAAAGTTGCTAGGCTGGTAACATTGGCTTTGTTAATGACAATGACAATGGCTAGGTGAAGTTGCTAGGCTGGTAACATTGGCTTTTTTAATGACAATGTCAGTGGCTAAGTGAAGTTGCTAGGCTGGTAACATTGGCCTTTTGAATGACAATGACAATGGCTAGATAAAGTTGCTAGGCTGGTAACATTGACTTTGTTAACGACAATGACAATGGCTAGGTGAAGTTGCTAGGCTGGTAACATTGGCTTTGTTAACAACAATGACAATGGCTAAGTGAAGTTGCTAGGCTGGTAACATTGGCCTTTTTAATGACAATGACAATGGCTAGATACAGTTGCTAGGCTGGTAACATTGACTTTGTTAACGACAATGACAATGGCTAGGTGAAGTTGCTAGGCTAGTAACATTGGCCTTGTTAATGACAATGTCAAGGTAAAGTTTCTAGTTGGTTTAGTTTATGGCAATGCTAGTGATAGTGGCTAGGCTAGTAAAAGTCTCTAAGTCAGTAACAATGTCTTAATTAGAGATTTGTGGTCCATGGACTTTAAAGTTTTAATTGACCCAAACAGTGCAGGTCACATGGCAACATTTCCAGTCATTCCTTGTAGGGAAAATTCCAGCCATGACTGTGCAGAACCACCGACATTCGGCAGCCGGTTGGATAGCTATCTTACGTAAGAAATTGTATAACCCAAAATGATATCCTAAACAACAATCCTATATCAGTTCTAACTAAACTTACAGCTATTTCCAGACAGAATTGCCGGCGTTGTCATTAATAATATGAACAAATTTGATATAGACCTGGTATGCTGAAGTTGTCTCGAACATCAGATTTCACGACCATATCACGTGCAATTTCTGCGTTAAAAGATCTATCCACCATTTACCCTTTCTCACTTATCCTTTGATTATTGTTATGCACGGAAATTTAAGGAAAGTCATGTCATAGGATATGTAATGTAAACTATAATAAGGTATTGTAACA
>JAULCC010500378.1:0-10852 GCA_032358795.1 Nuttallia obscurata | reverse complement strand
TGATATAGGTGATGAATTGACCATAAGCCTTAAAATACTGCCAAGGTCGTAGCCGAGTTAAAGACTAGACCCACAGGTTACACAACCTTTTTAGGGTTCCATGCTCATAGCTCATTCTTCACTGTCAGTTATTTATCTAAATCAATTTCATTTGTACTCCTGAGACGGTGTTCTGGCGAAAGTTTAAATAATGTTGTGAAATATTGTACCTAATCTTTTTGGTCAAAATAGTATGGTTAAACCAAATCATTTCATTGAAATTTGTAATGAAAATTTAACTTATCATGTGAAAAAAAATATAAAGAAAATCATTCAGATTCATTTGGAAAAACATAAAAATAAAGTCACAAAAGGATTAAATATTTGAGCATGGAGCTCGAAAAAAGTTTCCAAACCTAGGACATGAGCTCTGGTTCAGGTGAGACAACATGATACAATGTGCCTGTAAGTCTTACATGGCTGGTTTCCTGCCTTACTTGATGTCAGCTCCTAGGACATGGAGAAGTGTTACATGATAAATGTTTGTTGTTCACAACAAAACACATTACTAGAGTCTTGTGGGCATCATGTCAGTCAAGTCTCAGATGACCTTGACTTCTCTGTGTGACCTTGAACTTTAAGTTTTAAATTGAAAAGACAGCTCTGGATAGAACCTGTACTATGCATCAAACATAAAGTGCTTCAATTCAAGACATAATACCAGGTGGTCCTATTGGTAAATGAACTGGAGGCGCTTTCTTTACAAGTCTGATGCTTCATCCCCCATCACAACAGGTTTACATGGTTAGCTCAATGGTTTAGCTACAGATCAAGAATAATGACCCATCTTCAAAACAAATACCATTTCCATGAACTTTTTTAAAAATTCTCTTCTCACTGCAGCAGACTGCTAGGATATTTTTTGTTTGTTTGTTTGTTTGCTTGATTGACGTCACTTTCTGCCAGCTAGGGCTAAAGAACGTCCCAGAGAGAAGGAAACGGATACACAGAACTCTTCTGTAGAGAACTATGGTTCTTTTACGTGCCCAGTGTAAAGCACTAATACACGTGGGGGCTGAACCCCGGCCGGTCACTTTATCCTGACACCGACAAACCAGTTGTAATGCTAACTGTAAATCCTGAGCGTCAAGGAGGAAAGCCATTACTACCATTTTTTTAAGTTTTTGGTATGACCCGGCTGGGGATCGAACCCGTGGCCTCCTGCACCGAAAGCGGACGCTCTACCACTTGAGCTAACCGGGCGATTGATATTTTTTTAGTCAATTTGAGTTCGGGAAGAACTTCAAGTCTGGAGACTAAAATTGCTCACATATTGGCCCTGGTTGAGGAGGGAGGGTAGCATTGCGGGTGGCAGAAAATTACCACTGGAATAACTGGGCACCAATTTTGTTGTCATGACAATAAATTATTGAAGCCTGCATATGCAATATGATCTGGCACTGGTTGGACATAGTATTTGCATGATGACAGACTGGTGCCTGCAAGCCCCATTCATGTCAAAGAGATGCAGCAAATGAATGATTAAATATTAAAGTAGAGTAATGATAATAACACAATGAGATGATATCAATGAGACATGTATCATACTGTATCCTTCCATATTCTGCTGAACTCAACACAAACCTAAATCAGGCCCTGTGTTCACAAAGCATTTTTCGATCTCAGCTGAGTTTGAGAATGAAACTATTGCCATATATAAATAAATTTAATGTTTTAATGTGAATTTTGAGTTGGCAATAAATAACTTATATTGATTTTCATTCTCAATAAGAATTTCATCTGGTTGTTTAAATTAAAATTGTCAAGATATTGCAGAAAACAATTTCAATCTCTAACTCAGTTGAGACTGAAAAATGCTTTGTGAACACGGGGTCAGGCGAGTTCCTTTTCAAGAAATTTCTATCGAAACTGCAGCAACCCAGATCCTGATCAGTGTCCAAGGTTATAAAATCTCTTGAGCATGTACTCATTCTCATTCTCAGAAATCCATGATTGTGATTGGCTAAAACCACATGACAACCAATGGAATGAGAGAAATATTGAGCATGAAAATTTGTCCATACTCATGAAGGATGGACACTGCAGTTGTTTGTTTGTTTATTAGGAGTTTAACGTCGCTTTAACAGTATTTCAGTCATATGGCCATGTCCAGCCCATTACAGGTGGAGGAAGACCCCGGGGGACCCCTGTACACTATTTCAGGCACAGAGTGCACCGGGGTAGAACCACCGACCTATAGCAAGCCAGCTGGAAGGCTTCAATTGAAAACTCTAATGTGCCCAGACTGGGATTCGAACCCACAGTGGTGAGGGACTCAGAGATTGCAAGTCAATGACTATAACCACTTGGCCACCGTGGCCCCGGACACTGCAGTTAATTTCTAAAATGGCCCTGTTGTGTGGAATGGGATGCTAGAATAGCAAACAGCCTGAGCCCTTTGTCCTAGATTATGAAATTCTCTTGGTTGATGGACTTCTGATCATACTCAGAAATCTTTGACTGTGATTGGCTGAAATAAGTCACATGCTTAAACAACCAGTCAATCAGAAAAGCAGAGTCACAAAAAGATGGATATCTAGGTCACAGAAACTGATCACTAATTTCCCAGGTAATATACATGGCAATATCAATATATCCTGAAAGATCAATGACATTAGAGATGGTGCAAAATAGAGCTACTACAAATCTATGACTGACTTGTATTGGATCTATGTCCAATAAAAGCCAATCCATTCACTTATCAAACAAACATCGGATCAAACACCACATCAGACAGGTCAGCCACACTTTAATTAGAAGAATTACATTTCCTAACAGTGTAATCACATATAACATCCTGTCTTGTATCTACTCAAAGTCACCATTGTTTGCTGTGTTGAATGTGACATTTTATGGAACTCCTGTTGCCATAGATACATACAAGCCAAAACTGTAAAAGGCACAGTAAGGCTAGTTGAAATGACTTTTTTCAGGTTATTTCAGATAACGAATTCTGTTACCAAGTAAACACTTTTATCCACAGTGTACATATATTGCCATCATTTGTTTTATCAGATAACTGCTAACTTTAATCAAAGGCATGCTGTGTAAACTTTCAGTTTGATGAAGTAATAACAAGCGGTAGTTACCATGTTGTTGAACTGACCTAGTTACCCTTTATATTGCACTAGGTAAACCCTTTCATTACTGGACCCATACAGTGATTACCTTTGCAAACAGTTTGGATCTAGATCAGCCACAGCAAAACGTGGCATCTGATCTGAGATCCAAACTGTTTGCCACTCAGATTATAACTTTTGAAAAATTACACAGAAACGTCAATTTTTTTAGTTTTGGCAGACAAAGACTTTTGCAGCAGACAACAATTCAGCACTGATAGGGTTAAAAAGAGTCAACACATAGGGTACTCAATAGTATATCAGGATCCCTGAGCTGTCACTGGGGATACTGTACGAGTCTTAATGAAGTGTTTGAACCTATATTTTATACATTACACATAACTGTCTGTTCTACAGAGCATGGCTATATGCATGCCTACACACATGAGAAATGGCATTTGCTCAATGACCAACAAAATAAAATATTAATGAAAAAGTCATAAATGAACAAACATATTTGGTATGAAGTGTTAATAATTGATAACTAACCAGCACAATATCACCATACAATGTCATTTCATACATTTTAACTCTTAGCCTGCTGAGAACTTTGTCGTCTGCTTAAACTGTTGTCTGCCTGGATTCTAAAATTAATCGGATATGCCCAATGCTTAGAGAAACAATTAGCCGAGTGTCAAACAGCTTGGATGCTGATTAGATGCCGAATCACTTGGCATCTGATCTGGATCCAAGCTGTTTGCATATTCTATCACAGTTGTGCTTAGCAGGCTAGGGGTTTATCATTGGTATAGACTGCAGCTGCAGTGACATTAAATCAAACCTTGACCTTGTAATAAACCATTTTATAGAAACTTAAAACCATTGTGCAGTTGACCCTGCAGAATAGCAAATGTAATCAAGATCCACCCTGGTTGCCATACAAATCAATGTCTACCCTGCTTGCCATTAAATCAAGGTCTACCCTGCTTGCCATAAAAATTATGAGACATTCTGGTAATACATTTAGTGAAATTTAACATCCATTCGACAGTATTTCAGTCATATTGTGACGAGCAGCTCATTTCAGGAGGAGGAAGACCCTAATGGATATCTGTGCATTATTTCAGGCACAAGATTCACAGGCCTATCACAAGCAAACTGAACAAGATCTAAAGGAGAAAACTAAAACTTTTAAGGACTTACATGTAATCCAATTTTATAAGATCCAAATTTGATTTAATGAGAAAATGTAACTGGCTCTTATACTAAACACAATGCCTCTATGGTAATGGTGAGTTAAAAAAAACAAAATGAACAGCTAAAGGTTTAAAAAGGTAGTTTTTTTAGGATGAAGTCAAGTTTCTCAACATGGAAAACAGAGACATTCTTAGAGAAATGCTCAACTTGTAGCCAGGAAACATTGGGCCATGTACATATCAATTAATGTAAAGGCTAGCTTCCTCTGCCAAGAAAAGCTGGAAAAGTCACCATATGACCTGTACAGTGTCGGTATAACAAAAACCCCACCTCCCCTCTATGCATCTAGGTCAATATGGTTGGATACCCACATCCGATCATTATCATCCATTGACCGTGGGATTATTGGCAAGCATATCTCCATTTTAGGATGTGTCAAATGTAGCTATTTCATTGGTTGCCACCCGTTTTCATGATGCCAGTAAGCCTATCCAAACAATTGTTCTATATAAGCTTCAAATGCAGCTATTTCATTGGTTGCCACCCATTTTCATGATGCGAGTAAGCCTATCAGAACTATTGTTCTATACAAGCTTTGGTCTAACTGGCAAGATTTTCTTTTATGATGACTTTCAGCCTCCTTATTGAAGAGTATTCAGTTTGTTAATTGTGATGGCATAGGTTGATATTTTTATCACTGGTTACTCTAAAAAGATGAAAACATGAGCCCTTTTACTGATGGTTGATACATGAAGTAATTTTCAAATGTGGGTATCAAACCATGTAAGATCAGAGAGATATGGTATAACATTTCTTAAGACATAGTTAGCTGTACCAAATATTTTGGTAGAAATACTTACTTGGCCTGGGTCAGCTGTGAACTTGGACGGGGACTCTTGCGCCCATTGGTGTCTGTGAAAACACAATAGTTCTTAATATAACTAAACAAAACTGAATGTTTCTGTAAAAGTTTTGGAAAAAATATCTGACAGTCAAATTCTGCTACTGCTAAAGATAGAGAATATTTAATAAAAGTTGCTGAATTTTTTGGTTTTAACTTGGATTGGAAAGGTAAACTCATGTTTTGTCAGATTTAAATATATTAATGTTTTATAAGCATTAATTTCATACATTTTTACATCCTTAGAGCTGCTATCAAGTTGAGTATAATGTGAACATTTGATGATAAAACAGTGAGAACTAGACCAGTCACTAAATGTGACAAATACTCCTGCTACACTGCTTTGATAGTGAACAAAAGCCTTTACTCTGTATACTATGTAACTTGACCCTGGTACCTAATCCTTCCTTGAACAAACATGAAATTTGCGTCTTGCACATCTACTGCTCTTGATCAATATTTATGCCAAGAATCTGGTTTATCAGACAGAAACTGAAGGAGAAGTTCACTGGACAAGACTTTTCAAGTTGATTCAAGGGCAATAACTCCCTAACCCTTGCGTGAACAAACATAAAAATTGTGTCTTGCACATCTACTGCTCCTAATAAATAAGTATGCCAGGTATCAGCTGAATTGGACTGAAACTGAAGGAAGAGTTCTCTGGACAAGACTTTTCCAGCTGATTCAGGGGCAATTACTCCTTATCCATGCGCGAACAAAGATGATTTTTGCGTCTTGCACATCTACTGCTCCTGATCAATATTTTTGCCAAGAATCAGGTTAATTGGACAGAAACTGAAGGAGAAGTTTACCAGACAAGACTTTTCAAGTAGATTCAAGGGCAATAACTCCCTAACCCTTTTGTGAACAAACATCAAATTTGTGTCTTGCACATCTACTGCTCCTGATCAATATTTTTGCCAAGTATCAGGTGAATAGGACTGAAACTGAAGGAGGAGTTTGCCAGACAAGACTTTTCATGTTGATTCAGGGGCAATTACTCAGTAACACTTGCACGAACAAACATGAAATTTGTGTCTTGCACATCTACTGCTCCTAATGAATAATTAAGTCAAGTATTAAGTTAATCGGACTGAAAATGAAGGAGGATTTCACCTGACAAAATTTTGCAGACAGACCTCCCAACCGTCTGATTGACCAACCGCCAAACTGACCGGCTGATTCCAGTATACCCCCTTCAAACTTTGTTTGCGGGGGTATAAACAGCTAAGATTTGACTAACATTAGTTATGACTGATGGTAATATAGATGTTACACTTAATGCTAATAAAATATTGTATTGTAAGAAAGGCAAAGTGCTTTCTGTATTTCACATTCTTTTGAAAGCAACACAAACATTGAATAGAATTTTAAGTATATCTTGATAATAAAAATAATATTACATACCAAATACCATACACCAATGTTAAGAGTTATTATGAACTTGTTAACAACAATCAAAACAACTAAAGGTCTAAAGGTTTTTGAAAATGTGTCTTAGGAACTTCTTTATCTCTTAAAATGTTAAATCATTTATTAATTTCTTATTTTAAAATAAGTATCGTTGATATTAAAACCCACCATTAAAATATCACTTTGTTATGTTACACTAGCACATTTGGATACTTATCTTTTTAGTATATATTAGTTAGGCATGTAGTAGGTTAGTAAAAGAACAGACATACATGATGGAAATGCAGATGTTGAAAATGATTTTCTTGATATGCCTGGTCTGTGTTCAAACCTTTATTCGATAACAGGTTAGAATGCAAGCAATATTTTATGTAATCAAAACTCACCCTGGATGAAATTACTTATTTCATATTTCAAGTTTAACTAAACCACTATCATTTATTTTCAAGATTCATTTCAATTTCACACCATTCAAGGAGACTCCTTTAAAAATAAGTATCTCATATTAATTATATATTCATCCCTGTGAAAACAATCTTCACAAACCACCCAATAAAGGGATATAACCAGATGTTTCATGCTGCATAATAAAAGCAGAATTATCTCCCTCTATTTAATCCTCATATCATGGACAGCTGCAGCCGTTTCTCAAAATCACTTACTGATACCATAAAAAAAAATTTCACAAAGAAAAATCTCACAATTATTGATGCAATCAAATATATATTGTTATCAATATTTGATGCAAGTTGGCTAGAATTTGCACAGAATCTTCAGGTAGTTTTACCAGGGTTTTTCACCATTTGGCGAAAGAATTTTTTAAAAACAAAGTAAAAATTTAGAAGCGATTCATGAATCCAATAAGTGTCCAACTTCTGAACATGTAAGAGTCAGAGAAAGAGTCAATCCTTCAGACAGTTTTATAAAATTGGACCCAGGTTATAAACAGTTTAATTTAAATTCAAATCTTTAATTTGATACTAATTCACTATGTCCACATTTTGCTAGGATTATTACACAAACACTTATAAAGTGGAATTCTACAAAAGATTGATGACCAAGTAACCATTTATTTTAAGTGCAGCTAGTGTGGTAAATTTCAGCTGAAAATTTACATACTGATATTGGTATGTCATATGCAGAATTAACAAAGTGACTAAACTTTATTCTACTGTTAAAGGATGCAGAAATTGTAAGCAGTCAAGACCCACATTTGATGAGGACCTGCAGCACTATCTGGCATCTGCCATGTAAAAAAAGGCAGAATAAACATCACAATGTTTTAAATTGATATTAATGAATATTGATGAGACAGTATTAGCTATAAATATTCAACAGGTTAAAGGTTAAACAGACATGTAACATGCTGCTCTACTTGAAAATCAGGGGTCGTGTGAGACATTTTACAAGGTCAGCAGATATCAGCTTTTGAAAGGAAAGTTTCCTTTTATCACTTTTTATCTCAGCCAATGTTTACAGTACCCAGTTATCAGTATTTTTCCTAAACTTTTCAAATAATTTGACGAATTTTCGGTTGCAATTTCTCTCAAGAATAAATTTCAAATACTAGAAGTTGTAAAATTTTGTATGCAACTTTAAATGACTATTTACATGCTCTGAAGTATTTTTTTCAACATTCATCATAAATTATAGTTTCTTGTTCTGCTGTTCTAACTGGCAAATCACCATGGTAACACAACATGCCAGCAATCTCACACAACTCTTGCTAACCTTCAATGCTATTTGACATAGAGCCCCATTTCTTACTAATGGCTGTGGATGAAGCTGACGCCCCGCGAGGGGTTGGTCTTGGTGATGGGGGTGTGTTTGTACGATGTGAAAAAGATTCACTGATCATGGACTTTGGTCTCTCCTGTCCACTGGGTGCCCGCCTTGGACTCTTCATGTATGGTTTGGAAGGCAGGATACTGTTTTGCGCTGAAAAGAATAGACAGAAAATTAAGCACCAGAGTGACAGATATGTAGGCGACTCTTTTCAATTTACTTATGTAAGCTTAATTATGCTGAAAGTCTATGGCTTATAGGTACACTTTTGAGAGCCTTTGCTAGGTAGAACCAGTGCTTCTTGTCTCATGAAGGTCAATAGATAGGCCACTTGAGGTTTGAGTGGACGGCCCCCTAAGCACAGGATGGACACCATATCCACTACAAATTTTTGCATTATCAACATTACTCAATGAAAAATCTCAAAACACCCAATTTAAACTGGCTGTCTTAGGTACTACTTAAATTGCTGGAACCAAAAAACAACAACACATTTTCAAAAGTTCCTTCAATTTGCCTTTATAGAGTTATTAAGTGGTACACTGTCATGAATGCAGCAGCACACTAAATGTACATAAGCATAGATGATGTAAGCTTCTCAAATACTCAATGAATAAAAAGTTTAATAATTTATGATTGCCCACCTGTAGTTAGGCTTTGTTCAAAAAGCTGTATGTCACTCACAGTTCGCTCTCCATATATGTTAATATATGTTCAGATATGTAAATGATTCCTGCTATATTTAGTCCCATCCAGTTTTAACGTGTTGATTTGTGTACTATTTATTGTCATGTCTCACATGATCATATTTATAAAACATGAAATATTTTTAAGGACGAGATACTCTATGTATAAGTCAATAAAATTCTATTCTATTCTATTTCTTGCAATAACCTCTATAAAATCTTCTCTTTTGATATGATTTTGCTACAAAAAATGGGAAATATAGAAATTAAATCTTACATTTGGTTGTCTCAACCTGCACTATACGTCTCATCACGTCGGCTAGGGCCCCTTTAAGGCACACAATTTCATCTTCCTGCTCCCTAACCCTTTTTTCAAGGTGGGCCACCCTCTCTGACATCTCCTGCTGGTCCTGAATGAGGAGGCCATCTAAAAAATCAAAGTACAAATAAAAGTCAAATAAAGGCCATTTTATTTATCGATACACTTAATTACCTTAGTTATCTGAAATGACCGAAACTAATTAATTAGCTCAATGTATTGGTACGGTGATTGGCATAAAGCTCTGACCATAAGACATTGTACAAACCTGAAATGACTACTTGCTAAGTCTAATCAAACACAGCAGATCTGATCTAACATATAAACTAGGTCATACAAAGTATGACCTGTAAGCAATGGTGATGGTACAAAAGTATTATACCATAAATTGTTATATACATAAAACAATACTTCCTATTGTTGTACATAGAGGATATGACAAACCCATCATACAGATGAGAAGTATATGTAGGAAAAACACGCTATATCATAACTTAACATAAATGTAACAACTTGATTTACAAGTTCAATTAATTCATTCATTATTCATGAAAGAAAACACAAAGTTTTCCTTGTTACACTTCTTGTTAATAATGGCAACAAAATAGGATATATGTAAGCATATACTCTTTTCAAAATGCAGAGCCAAGGGAAATAACTCAACTTGTCTTGTGAAATGGGAATAAAGGGACATAAGCGTGACTTGCCTATTAGTTACAAAATCAAAAACATTGGCAGCATGCAGACAGAAATCGTGTTGGGAAATGTTGAATGAACAATTAATCACCAAAATAAGTCTTTTTTGTGTCAAAAGTTTGCTATTTAATATCACCTTAAAATAATGAGGGCCTCATGCAGATTATTCCTTCACACTGAATTTCTAACAAGACAAAGATACATTGTTTAGGTAAGTCAACAATATGACCATCACATCATGTTCATAATTTAAACACTCAACAATGGCATTATTTCTACAAGTGATGATAAGTGATGAAAGTCCTTTCATATGCAATTTCATGTATCCTAAAATCTGAGAAAAACATAAGTTTGTTGCCAACAGTCATAGAAAGAGGAACAAATAAAGGATATAATTTTAAGCTTTTAAGCTGCACCATTTTAAAGAACTGGATGTAAGAAGACTAATAATAGTTGTGAAATGCATGTTTTAATATTAAGCTGAAACATTGTCATGAATCAACCGCATCCTTTGGTTCAGATGTTTCAATGAACTGTGCCACCATGCATCAACAGGATCATGCAAACTGAAGTTTTTAAGTACTAATAACCATGCACAGGAAGACTGAGCTACAACTTAAATGTGGGTTCACAACAGGAAAATGACATTTGTTATATACCTGTAGCTATGTCACATATCCTTTTGTCATTGACTTTTGTGACATATCTTTGAGCCTTTAATTTTGTGACATATTCATGCCATTGTCTTTTACTCATA
>JAULCC010500267.1:0-10853 GCA_032358795.1 Nuttallia obscurata | reverse complement strand
CCGGGTGCACTCTGTGCCTGAAATAGTGTACAGAGGTCCCCCGGGATCTTCCTCCACCTGTAATGAGCTGGACGTCGTGATAAGACTGAAATACTGTTAAAGCGACGTTAAATTCCAAAACAAAACAAAAAATAAAAAAAAACATTAAAAACCTTTTAACGATACATTAATAATATAACTGTAACACACTGATAAAACATAACCCAACATGTTGTTATTTGGTATAATATTACATATCATACATATAATGCAATTCATGCATTAATCTTTGAATACTATAAATACTTATTTCTCATATGAAATGTGTCGTCAGTGTTAAAATTTTACTAAACCATTAGTGTCCATTAATATATGTGTCAACATGGCAGCTATCGTATTTGCCTCAAGCCACGATTTCCAGGTTTAAAGTAAGCATCATTTCTTAGTGTAAATGTGTCAAGTTGTTAAGAAACCCGGAAAAAAAGTCATGATAGTAATTAACAGTATTCATTTAAAGAGATGTCTACAATTAAGTCGGTCATCACATAGATGGCTTTAGCCCTGGCGGCGTGAATAAGGATAATCAAGCTTAAAAAGCTCAGAAAATCCCTGCGGAAGACCTTTGATCAATGCCTTTTTCAAGTGAAAGAAATATTTCTTTTAGCCTAATTCCGCCTGTAAGAAGTGATGTTAATCAATTTATATCTGGTAGTGAGTTTACAACAAAACAGATGTAAAAATCAAAATATTTAAAATACTGATGTATGTTGATGTTAGATAATTACCAGATTAAGGAATTTTTGAGTAAAATTACAAAGGTACAAAATTTGGCAAGTCCGCACCCTTCCGATCAGGTCCATTTTTAATTTCTGTAACACATCAGCAGGCTGGTAGGGATGGTAAAAATGTAGACCAAATGTCATAGCATGTCACGTACGAATTCATGTAACCATGTTTACTGCAGAACCATCAGCACTTATTAGGCAAAATCAAATTGAAAACAAATTGTCAGCAAAGCAATAAATTAACCAAATTAAGACCAACATTAAGACTATAATAGAAATAAACTACTGTGACTGTATCGCACTATTTCGAATTAAGAGCGAATTAGTCTTAATGCTTGTTATAGGGCATATTGCAATGATCGACCAATTCCAAGATCCTTACAAAAGTGCAGTTGCTACCGAAGGCACAGCCTTATTTAATAAAGTGTGTTATGTACCAATTTGTAACGACACAAGAGTCTGATGTTTTAGTTGTTCTAGTGGTAAACACAACATTTTGAGATTTCAGTCAGGACTGCGTAATTCTTTAAAGCTTAACCAAAAGTATCACGATTAATATATGTTTGCACATAATCGTTTCCTTTGAACATGCTTAAGAAAATTAGAAAACGTCGGAATACTTCTCATTTCGGGCATTAATCTAAAAAATTAATTTCGTTATGTTTTTAATATGCTCAAAGTATGAGAAAATTATGTCACATGCTTTGTTAGACTGCAACATAACTAAACTGTCATTTATATTTGTATATTTTCTTTTCGGTCTATTTCAATGAAACACCTATAAGTTGTAAAAAATATACATTGTTTGAGTAGCTTTATTGGTAATTATAGAAAAAAATAAACATATAAATCATAATCGGAATCCTAAATTGCATATATGTAAAAAAAGTAGGTCTCAAAGGTTAAACGAGAATGTAATGTTGTTAAAAAAAATTCAGAAGTTTCCAAACATCTGCAAAAATTTATAAACATAAAAACAACATGATTGCAAGAGGTTTGAGGATAAAACTCTTTAGCGTTATTGTGAATTTGTCACTTGACGTCACTGAAACCACGCTAAAATTGTCTTCAACGTGACTAAAAGGGTACGTTTTAGGGGTAAAATACTAATTTTGTGTGGTTTATAGTAATTGTAACAGCAAGTAACACTTCCAATCATAGTGCATCCATGATTCCTGAAAACATCTCAACATTTGCAAAAGTTTTCAGATATTTAGTATCCTATGCCATATATGGAATGCAGTAGTTTTAAAGGACACAGAAACACCTTGTTATAAAACACTAAGTGTGATCTGTGCTATATTCGTGCATTCAGATTTTTGATTGAACTTTTGCCGGTTGTAAGAAAATGAACTGCTGTAACTCGGTCAAACATCTCTAAGAATAGATTAAATTTCACGAAAAGGAAGATGTTATTTCAAAGATCAATGGAGGCGTTAGCACTATGCAAATACAGCTTCCTGTGCAGATACCATTTTACCAGAGCCGGTGCCTCAATTCACAGACAACCTCAGGTATGGATAACAGCTAAAAGGGCAATACCTGTACCTCTATTAACAGATTTGTCGAGAGGAGACAACCCTGAGTCAGTTAGTGACGCTACATCTCCTCACAGACAACATCGATGTAGAAATAAGATTTACTGAGTAATGTTTTGTAATCCAACTTATTCATAGATTCAGAATAACGTGATTCATATCAGTACCTTGAACTGTTTGCGAAACAATTGTGTCAATGTTAATTTTAGCAGAGTAGAACATGGCTTAGCATATACTTTATTTTCAAATAAATACGTAGGTTCCATCCATTACATGGTTGACAATAAATGTTAAAGTCAACTAATAATAGAAAACACGTATTGCACAAAGTGCTAATCTATATGCTCAACTAAAACACACGAATTGTAATGAGAGTAATGTGAAATATAAATATCATAAGCTTGGTTTTTTTTTATTACTTATAGTGGTTTCATACATGTAATTGATAAACAAGTCAGATTATTAACGTTAATATAATATGTTTCATTTTACAGTTCTTTACATTTCAAACAAATGTGTGGCCATTTCTCATAGTATGCACCTGGGTACGGCTCTGTTTTTATCACATAACCGTGTAGTTGTAGCCGTGCCGTAAATATGGTATGGCACGGTCGTGAATATAATATCAAAATAACCAAATATGTGTATTACTACACCGACTGTAAACAACGACACTGGACGACTTAAATTATCATGTAGGTCAAACTGTCAGCATTGACTTCAAACCTGTTTGTTTAATTGAAAAGTGTATCGTTATGTGATAATATATAAACATCAGATCCCATGGAGGGAGAAAGCATATAAAGTTAACCCTCGAAAAATTTAAGATCAATTATAACGGTTTGGTTTTTGTCATTTCTTGGTTGATTTCCTTTAAAATTAATCATAGCCGCTAAAATACTCACTAAGTTTTGTCGTTTTCGGACACACATATTCTGGTCTTTGCACTTGGACTTGTTTGTGTGTGTGTCATGGTGTGAAACACATGTTAGGCGACGAAGAATCCGACGTAGGTGATAAAGATTTGTATGGAACTGTAAGGCAAGCTGAAGAATAGTATGTACGTTTCATTTGTAATTCTATATGCTTTTAATGTTGAAATGTTTGTTCTCTCACTTTTTCTTTGTAATGTAAATTATATTATAGCAATTTAAGATATTTCCGAAATGATATCGACCGTCCTGTTCATCGATCGAGATACGTTGAATATACCAGTACCCGGTCTTTTTGCAGGTCGGGCATTTCCGCAGTATTTGTACTACGTCAAATATATTTCACTTACAAACCATAGTGTATAGACAAAATGGACATACTTTTCCTATCGGCAAGAAAACTACATCATCTGCTTAAATGAATAACCTACATATTCTTATAAAACAAAACAGTAAACTATAACCAGTTTCTGCAAATATGTTCCAAATAAAATCATTCACAGAGACATAACATTGCAGTATGTTCAGTACATAACACTGCAATATTAATATTACTTTCTACAAGACATTTGTTGGGAAATTTGTTTTAAATAGCTAACGTACGCGTGTACCCCGACATTTTAGATTCGAAGTAACCAACAATTAATTCTTACAATGTCAGGTATCGCATTTATATAAAATATTACAATATTCTTTTATCCGTCATATCACCGTGATATAAGTTAATTGGTGAATATTTATTTAGAGAAGAACACAGCATAATATCATTTATTGTCTCCTCGTTCTCTTTCAGAATTACATAGATCTACTACATAACGTACAGAGGATTCACTAGAGGTGTGTGACCAGATATATATTGTCTTTATCTTTCTGGTAAAACCTTCTTGAAAAATTAGAAGAAACCACCTACTCTATGCAGTGAAGGCCCTTTAGGGGCCTATTCCGTTTTTAAACAAAATGTAAAGGAAGCATTAAAAAGTATTAGCACTTTCAACTTCATTTTTAGATGTCTCAGTGTAAACTGAATACCTGCATCCAAGTCTGTTTCCTGGACGAACCAGTACTTGGTGTCTAGTGAACGTCACACGAAAGTTCCCTACATGTAAATTTCCTATCAAGGTTCAAACACACAACCTCAAAAAAGCAAAGCAGATACCACATCGTCTGCCCCAATGCGATCTCCATGTTAATTGATTTTTGAGTAAAGGTATTTGTGCTGACTAGTGTTTCTACACCTATGCGAAACAAGTCGATACAATGCCATATTTATGAGGAAGTTTTCGGTAGTGGTCTGTCTATTAATTAGGCAACATCCCTACTCTAAATATCTACAAGATAAGTATATGTATATTGGGGTAAAATGACCGTATATACCTATTTATGACACAACAAATATTTGTAATTGATAGGAAACTGCTTGATTTTATAATTCTGCCCGTTCTGTAGTTATTTAAAGGAATTGTTAATGCAAACAGCACCTTGGAAAACATAACTGTTTCATATCAATGATGATCAAGTCGAAATACTACATAAACTTATCTATATCTTTTTTTGCGATCTTCAGTGTTGTATCCTGGTAATTCAAACCGTTGGGTTTCACTGAAATATCTTCACAGACAAAATAACTTATTTCTATAATGCATTGTCAATGTTTTCGCAATAGTGTAACCTTTTCTATCTGATATATATCTATAAGGTAATTCAATCAATATGACACCCAGTTTCCGTTACTTTCAATGGGATTTTCTGTCCACGATATATTCTTCACTGATACTGTCAAATACATACTATCAGGAAAAAAAGTAAGGGCTTAAAATTATTTGCAACGGTAGTCGAAATGTATTTCTTTCTAATTTGAAAAATGTGTTTATGTATTTCATTTGAGACGGTGGACTGTTAACCACAAGTCATGCTGCATTAAAAAGTAATTTGAACAAGCCATTGATTTCTAATACAACACTACATGTTTTTAAGGGTCATTTTTAATAAGATTTCATATTTCAAAGGGTGAATATGACCACTAGCTCGGCTGTGTGATGATTCTACAGATGTGAAAAGATAAAACACAGTGGGATACTCTCTGTACTCTCTGACTGCAGTAGGCAATCAATATAGTCCCGTCTTTGTTTTGTATACAGGAAGTGTCAATTTTAGTGAAATAAACACGTGTTTCCCTCCATGGTGTGTGTATACGGTAGGTATGGTGCATATCTTCTTTGTAATCTCTAAATGTGTTAAATTAATTACATAGATGGTCATCACATTTTTTTGGTGTTCATTTCAATGAGATCTAAGACAAATCTTATAAAGATTATGTAGGTTTCGGTAGATATCGGTCCTTCAATATGAATACCAGTACGTCTGTTAATTGTTTCATTCTACAAAATCTGTTTTTCTATAAATTATTAATTGACGACGACAAAATAAATTTTCCATGCACGCAGGGAAAGGGGTGTTTGGAGAATTTAGGGACATACCATTTTATGATTAGAACGGGAGGGTGCGTCTGTAGGGAATACAAAAGGCACAGCGCCGTCTTTCAGTCATAAAAATATGTACATTCCCTTCGCAACATTCGGATTTTTTTGTCATGTATAACTGTATATGCACGTCTGTAAGATATTTCGGGCAAATTGTCAAGTTATTATTAAGAATGAATGATTTTACGGTCCTTCATTTGTGTCTCTACTTCAGACGATCACACACATCTCAAAAGACTTTTCGACTCTTTTGATCACGCCGAAATCAAAAGAAAAAAACATTGTTTCTGTCAAACTATAGTTGCAACCGTACGCAATTCAAATATCATGAGCTTCAAGTTAAACTACGATTTTATTGAGTTATTTACACTTTTATTAAGCGCGATTGATTGACAGCCGGCGGGAGAAATGACTTTAGCTGGAGATGCTGATGTTCAGTTATGACGTCATCAATAAAGGGAAGCTACTGAGTCGGCACTTAAGCCGATACGCTGAGATGAAAACTTTCAACTTGATTTATTACACTTTCCAGGTGCGCTACAGTATAGAAAAAGGTCGAGGTTTTAAATGGTGGCCTAGTTGAACAGAAAAATAGGGGAAACAAAATTTTTTTATGTGCCGTTATAATTGACCTTTAATGTCAATCTCGGCTTTCGGAGGTTAATAGCATAAAATCATAACCCGAGAAAGTTAATGTCAACCGAGGCGTAGGCCGAAGTTGACTTTTTTGTTTATATATCTGATATTAATTGTATTATACCAAACACATAAAATAAAAAGAAAATATAGGGAATGTGAAAATAAAACAATACATCTATCGTAATCATGAATAACGTCAATTAACAGCATTTAATTTTCCGTTACACAGAATGCATGGTTGTTTTCTTCATCTCTCCTTTTTCGGTCCGAACTGATGAGAAAAACATTCTCAAGTGGTTGTTCAGCACGTAATTTTGCATTTCTTCGAAATTTCTTCTGATGTTTTCTTTAGCAAGGTACGAACTAAAAAGTTTATCGCTTTTGTTAACACAACGTTAACAAAACGTTAACGTCTAAATAAAAAACTCTGACAACAAAGCAAATAATTTGTTTACATCCATTTTGTCGATGATCTCGTTTGGTAACGCTGCACGCGCTTGACAGTTTACTATCTTTTTTTATAGAACTATATTTTGTAAGTGTAAGGTTTTAGCCCAATTACTTCTCTTACGTGTAATTTTCCTTATTGTTATGATGAAAGCGAAAGTAGAAAAATGATTCAGAAACTATGATTCGGTTCATCAACGCAGACTATGAGATAGACGGAAATTTGGACTGTAATCTTTTTTTAGATAAATAAAACTGATTAAACTACCAAGAACTGCGATTAAAAACTAGAAAAGTTGGAGCAAGTGACTATAATCTGTATATAAGTGCGTATGAGTCCGCAAAATTTGTTTGAACATATATTTACATTTCTACGCAGTTATGCTATCGGGGAGTAGTCAGGCTCTCTGTTATGTTTCGTGTCATATAACACTGTGGTAAAATACAGACGACAACAGTGAAGATAAAAGTTACTGGCCTTTAGAGAGTATGAGCAAATATTAAGATTACATACAGCAATTACTGTTTACAAATAAGCTGGCAGAATTAATGAGCCCGTCTTGAGCCCAAATTACCAGACAATTGGAAAAGCAAATGACGGCTGGAAAAATGATAATTGAGTGTGGTGATGTTATCTGAATATTACACGAATTTCTTGGTACTTTGGGTAATATAGTATTAGCTAAACACTGATGCTAACAGCCTGCTTCCAGACAAACTGGTACTTCGTCTTACGTACTCATAGTATTATATTAAACAATGACGGCATTTCGGTGTATCCTGATTAACTCCCTTCGATGGATATTGTTGTAAACGAGGTTTCCGTGTGGAAGATACGTTTCTTTTTACGAAGTAAGTTCATGCCTGCATCTGATTCGGAATCGTAAAAGAAAACACATTGCCAAACTTTAGCATAAAATCATATTCCAAGCCTGCTTTTTCAACCTTTTGAAGTAAAATTTGTCTACACTGAATAAACTGATTGCGATAAACAAGACGTCATATCATAGTTAAACGGAATACTTACGTCATTGTAATTTTGTTTCTATAGATCAAAGACAAAATTATAAGAGAGGTAATGAAATGAAAATATTCCGTTTGAATAAGCATTTAGTTGCATGCAAACAGACAATACAGGCAACCTGTTTTCTAAGTAATGTTACCTTATCAAATATAAGTTTAATAAGTATCTCATATGGCATTTCAATTAGTGAATTTGTGAATTTACATGTTTTTAAGCTTACTTGAAACAATAGCAAAAAATTGTGCTACCTAACATGTATACATTCTACATCGCAGCGGAAGTTTGTGGTAAAATATGGTAAACTTTATCACAATTTCATTTAACTTCTATGTTTCTATGTTTGGGAAGTACCAGTACCAGTGCTGATTTAAGGATTCAGGCAGAGTCTAAAACCCTCTGGTGATTTATATATATACATATATATAGAGTGAGATTTTAAAAATTTACACCATGGACGTTATTAAATACATTTGCTTTAAATTTCAACTAATTTCAAAAACCAAGACAAAATTATGATATCACAGTAAACGTTTTTTAGATCTGCCCTAAAAATTACTATTCTGTATCAGTCGGTTTAACTAAAAGCTACCACAAGAGAAGGAAACGGAAATAGAGAAATTGTTGATTTAATAGTATAGATTTTTTTTTTACCATGTGCGTTAAATTTAAGAAAGTCTGAAGTCTGGCCTGATTTTAGAAAGTCAGTAACTCATTTTAAAACACAATGATTGAAGGCTTCATCATCTCGACAGAGGAACAGTAAACTTTGACCCTAATTTATTTGTTGAAGAATGCGGTTTCATTTTAGAAAATTAGATATAGATATAGATGTATTCTATATATATAGATAACGAGCTTAAAATTCAGGTCCATACCAATTCAATTTCAACTTCTTTATTTCTCTCAGTTTATCATACTACATACAAGAATACATGGGATGGCATGATATATGATATACATATTAGCAATTAAAAAAGTGTGTTTATCGGTTCTGTAGTGGGTGTATAGAATAGAGTCGTCATTTTGAATTCTCTTGTTATAGAACAATTATGAATAAACATTTTAATTTTTTTTTTTAAAGATAATTCAATTGTAATGTGGTGTTTTTTTTAAATGGGAGGTGTTTAAAAACACTCTCCGTCTACTTAGTGTTTATTTCTCTAACAAAATCGATTTTTGTCCGTTTAAAAAGAATTTGAGTCATAGCACCTTAAACAAATGAAATTCGTAGCGTATGAGGTTGTATGACATTAAGAATAATGCTATTGCAATCAAATACATGTATTCACGCTATTGAAATGTTTCGACCTACTCGTAAAGTCAAAACATATTTTCAGGTTAGAGATGTTGACAATTATAGTTATAGGGAAGTTCATCTAGATCAATAAAAGTTGCGAGTTCTTCATGCATTATTCATTGTTTCTGTTGATTACCACATTTGTTGTTTACTAGATATTTTCTTTCAACAAAGAGACACTTCAATGCACTTCATACATGCTACCGTAGTCACATGGTACGACCTTGATCATGTTTGCTACCTAATTATTTGATATGATATAACAGTTTTAATAGTACTATCGTCTTCTTAAGCAGAGCATGTGTTTCAAGAAGTAGTGTGACGTGCGCGTGACTGCTCTATATATTTGAGAATTTTACAACAGTTAACTCTAATTACAAGACAACATATTAGCGTAAAGAAATACAGAAAAAGGATTCACAATCATTTTGATAGATAGTTGTTATGTTTAAGGAGTGTTTAGGGTTGTAAAAGTATCTATCTATGTCGACTATCGTCTAAATAAATGAACTTTGATTCGTTGTCAAAACTTTTGGAATCTCTTTTTCAAATTTGTCGAATGAAACCTTCTATTTCATAAATCTACATCTTTGTATTTTGATGTCGTATGCAATGTTATTCAACCGAGATAAGGTGAACATGCGCTCCAATTAAGTTTCCCAGAGTTTACAATATGTAACACTTTTCAAGAAAGAGATGTAATGTCCCGAATTGTTGTTGTATTTTGATCACAGCAATTGATAAAATTGTAATTTTGTTCATCTCTTCTATACTGATGGAAAAAAGTTTAGCAAGTTTTCTAAGACTATGGTTTTCGTCTATAAATCAATGTGACTAAAACGTTTTCGTATTGACCAATTGTGTCCCTACATTGACAGCATGATTTCACTTTCTTTTTAAACAACGCCATTATTTTATGCGTGAAACATCATTTTCTTGAAAATCACGTGCAGTATGTGCACAGCAAACAGGGCGGTCCTCAGCGGGTCACAAAGTACACAATTCAATATCTTTCTTATCATAAGCACAAAAGATGAAGAAAAAAAAAACATCTTTGAAAATCAATGATGGGACGTCGGAATGGAATGACGTTAAAACAACGTCAGAGATCCATCGGTATGCTTATCGGTGGCATGTCGGCAAGAGACGTTGCTCGGCATTTCGATTGCCACGAATCGACAATACGTCGACTGTGGAACAGATTTCAGCAAACTGAGAACGTCACAGACCTCGTAAAACTACACCACGGGAAAACCGTTTTCTCACAACGTCATCTCGACGCAATAGAGTTAGGTCGTTTGCTGAAGATACTACTAGCACAAATATTTGCGACAGGACGGTAACTAATAGGCTACGCACCGCTGGACTGAAAGCGTGTCGTCCCTACGTTGGCATTCCGCTAGCGTTGCGACACCGTGAAAGAAGACGCCAATGGGCCAGCATTCACCAGAACTGGACTCACACACAATGGCGCGACGTTCTGTTTTCGGACGAATCGAGGTTTAACGTGTCATTTGCTAATGACAGGGTTCAAACTTGGAGGAGACGAAGGGAAAGGCTGGACCAAGATAATGTCGTCGAAAGTGACCGTTATTGGAGTGGTCTCGTGATGGTTTGGGAGGGCATACATCATGATGGAAAGACAGATCTCGTCATTGTGCCTGGTAATCTCACTGCTCAAAGGTACTGTGACGAAATCATCGAGCCTGCTGTTTTGCCGTATTTGCAACAA
>JAULCC010499934.1:0-10854 GCA_032358795.1 Nuttallia obscurata | reverse complement strand
CTCCAAGACTTAGCTGACAGATTTGAAATTATTTTGGCATAAATGTTCCTTGGATGACCCTCTCAAAGGACTGTTCAGATTTTTTTGATCAGTAATAAAAATATGGCTTCCAGGGGTTAAGGCTATCATGTTCAGGTGAGCGCCTCTAGGGCCATCATGGCCTTCTTGTTTAAAATATGTGACATGACAGGATTTATTTCACACATCTGACATGCCTTGGTTTATTTCACATATCTGACATGACTTGGTTTATACAAGGGTATTTTAAATTTGTAATATTACATGACATGATTATTTCACATATGTGACATTATATGATTTATTTCACATATGAAAAATAAAAATATTTTTTTACATCACAGATACTTTACTGTCTTTCGTCACATGTGCATGTAATTGTCGTTTTACTTGATGTATCTCTTGTCGTACAACTTAAACAATACTGAAGGGCAAATGCTGGCAATGACACATCCTGTAATATTGTAGTTTTTTAGCTCACATAAGCCATAGGCTATTGTGACACGTCTTTGTTCTTCATCCTTCTGTCAACATTTGCTTCAAACGACATCTCCTCCTAAATGGCAGAGCCAATTTTAATAAAACTTTACAGGTGGTCCCCTCTTGCCATGGCAACAGAAAGAAAAGATATTAAAGTTCTTTTCCAAAACTAATGGCCAGATTTGAAAATAATTTGGCATTAGTGTTCATTGGGTGACCCTATACAAAGGCAGTTCAAATTATTTTGATCAGTAAAAAACATGGTTGCCAGGGCGCGGAGTCAATTTTCCTTATATGTATATGGTAGAAACTTTATTTAAGTTTAATAATATTCTCCAAAACTAGTGGCCAGATTTGAAAATAATTTGAAGTAAGTGTTCCTTGGATGACATCATTAATATTTTCCTTTGAAACCATAAATGCTTGAGCTAAGATATAAGTACATGTATTATATTTATATAAGGACACTTTTTTCCTGTTGTTTATAAAAAATAAATGGCTGCCAACTTCAGGTGAGTGCCTCCAAGGCCATCATGGCCCTCTTGTTTATTGTTTGTGTGATCTCCACTGTGACTGTTTTAAAATATTTCAGGGGAAAAATGTTGACTTTGTGAACCAAGATGACAGTAACAGAAGATGGTTTAATGAATTCAGAACAAAATCAAGTGCCATCCCAATTGGACTGGAAACCATTGACCCTGCACGCTATTCAGCCCTGGTCATTCCTGACTGCCCAGGGGCAGTAAGTGACCTGGCAACAAATCATGATCTACAGCAGATCCTACAACAGTTTGTAAAAGACAGAAGTATGTTTTACAGTGGATTTTGACTGAATTATGTCCCTTGTTTTACTTAGAAATTCTGGATAAAGATTTACCAGCAACTTCATTGACACTCTATATCTCACATGATACATTGCATTGAAACTTTTTATAAGGCTTCCCATCCATCATAGTTATGTAAATAATCAAGTAAGGCATCTCTGTCTTGCATTTTATTAAAATTATGGACCTTTTTTTATTTTGAAATTCTGGTTTAATGTGAAACTTCATTTAGAGTCCATATGTTGCATTGCACTGAAACCTCCAACAAGGCTTTCAAACCATCAAACTTTTGTAAATAATCAAGTCAGGTGATTCTATTTTGCACATTATCAAAATTGTTCCAATTTTGGGACTTCAAAATTTGGTCAAAATTTTACATTAAAGGTCTGTATTCAGAAACTGTAATTAAATATTGCATTTAAACTTCACAAACCCATTTTAGGTGATTATATGACCACTAGGACAAACAAATAGCTCTTCCTCAGATTTTGACTGAATAATGTCCTTTTTTTACATAGAAACTTTGTGAAAACCAGATCAGTATTTCAGTATCCACTTCCAATGTAGTATCAAATGACCAATTAGTCCATCTTACTGTGTGTTTTATCAGAATTACTTCTTCTGATGTCCAACTTCTGTGGCATAAGGTGTAGATTTCTATTGTGGTAAAATTTGCACTGCATTTATGATTATTTTAAATTGTTTGTTAAATCAATGTGTAAAAATACTATGAACTAGTCTTAGACACACCCATTCAGAGCAAATGCAACTGCAATTCAATTTTTTGTCAGTCTTAACAGCAAATCTTAGTTACTGCATTTCTTTGGCAACATTATTAATAAATAATAAATAAATAAATAAATAATAAATAAAAAGAAAAATAAAAAAAAAAGTTTTGATATTATCTAGTCGAAAAAAGACATAGCTCTATATAAATAATGACATAGATTACTTCCATCATCATGTATATAAATTCACTGAGCTATTTATTGTCTTTCAAGATCCCAGCTCAAAATTCAGAAGAAGATATCTATTTAATAAAAACTCACATGGGATATTTATTTTGATCTATCTTTAAATTGTTAATAAGAACCTGGTGATTTACAACTATGGTAAACTGAGCTAGCCGTAACAAATTGCTAAAACCTGGACAACAATAGATTGGATTGAATATTTTGTTGAACTATATGTAGTCAAACTGTAACAAAAATGGTCTCATATGTTTGAGTCATAAGTATCTCAGGATCGCTGTGTTGTCAAATCCTGTTGCCTGTAGGTCTGTAAATCTGTTTTCTGTTGTCAGAGCCCATATGTGCTGTAGGAATGGGTGTAGCTGGTTTGTTCTCTGCTAAATCAGAAAACTTGTGGAGTTTTGAGGACTACAGTCTCACAACAGTAAGTAGTTATATACCAGTGTCACCCTGGATTTCCATAATTGACTGCTCAGTCTTTGAACCTGGCTAGTCAAATTGTCATTAAAGGGTAGGCATGTATTGCTTAATGGTAAATAATTAAATATTACAATCTAGCATTAATTGTTTGTTCTTGATCCACATATTTATGATGGAGAATAAAGATTATCAGTTATACTCAGGGGTTTCCTTAAAGCTACTTCACTCCAGATATGGCGTAGGATATTGAATATCTGAAAACTGTAGCAAAGTTTGAAATATTTTCAGGAAACATGGATTCACTATGAGTGGAAGTGATACTTCTGGTAATAATCGCAAAAGCCACTCAAAATTAGTAATTTTATCGCTAAAACTTAACTTACCTCGTTAGTCATGGTGTAGACGTTTTTAGCATGGTTTCAGTGAATTTATGTGGAAAATTTGCATTGACTGTAAAGAGCTTCATCATGAAACAGCTTGCATTCATGTTTTTTTCTTGTTTATAAAATTTGGCAGATATTTGAAACTTCTGAAAATTTTAACCAACTTTGGAGTGCAGTCCCTTTAAGCTTTAGTTTTTTTTTAAAAATATGAAAAAAAAACAAAAAACTAAGAAGGAAAACAAATTGTTTATTGGAAGCATTTAGGAAAAAAAATGATTTCTGGACTTTGGGAAAAGCTGTGTAGGAAATGAGCTTATGGTTAAGCCTTTAATGCATATTGGTTTATTCTGTTTAGTGATAAACATGCATTTAGCTCTTATCGCAAAATTGCTTTTTCAGGAAAGATAACTGAACAGACAAATGTAAAAAAGGTCTTGATGAGCTCTGCATAAAGTACTTAATGGTGAATTCTAACATGAAGCTGGAATGCTCAGCATTTTATTTGTATTCCAGCTCTTACGTTTGATGTTCAATTCTTCTTTTTTAACCTTTAGCCTGCTAAGGGCGACCATGATAGAATTTGCAAACAGCTTAGATCCAGATTAGACACCTAGTAATTCTGCGTCTAATCCGGATCCAAGCTGTTTGACACTCGGCCAATTGTTTCTCCAAATATTGGGTGAAATTTTTGATGAATTTTAAAATCTAGGCAGACGACAGTTTTAGCAGACGATATTTGTTCAGCAGGCTAAAGGTTAAGGGACCATCCACTTTTACACCTGTGTTTGTAGAACAAGAATCAAGTTCTTTTCTGTATTTGTAATTTAATTTCAAATGGCTTGTTGTATACTCATGATATTCACTAGCAATGTGACTGTTTTATTTATGAAGATTTTTACACAGCAAACTGTGCAGACAGTGATCAGATTGCTGTATACAGCACTGACTACAGTACTGACTTACCTAGTTTTACACATGTTGAAAATTAGGCTGGAGCCCTTAACCTCAGAATAAGTGTTCTGTTTACAACTGTGTTTTTGTTGCAATTTAGCAGCTTGAAACCACTATGGCTTTGAAATATATTCCTTCAGACAACTGGCATATAGGGAATCTATCCAACTGGAATTCAGAAACCCATCTTTTAAAATTTTTTTTTTATTTTTGAATTTTACGTCGCTTTAACAGTATTTCAGTCATATCACGACGCCCAGCTCATTACAGGAGGAGGAAGACCCCAGTGGACCTCTGTACACTATTTCAGGCACTGAGTGTACCCGGAGCCAGCTGGAAGGCTTCCTCACTTGAAAAATCCGAAATGCCCAGACAGGGATTCGAACCCACAGCGGTGAGGGGCTGAGAGATTGCAAGTCAACTACTATAACCACTTGGCCAGGGAGGCCCCTCATCTCAAAACAAGTTTGAAAAGAATTTCAAGAAGTGAAACATGTTAGAAGTACTTTTTGCCCAGGTTCAACTTCTGTGTGTATTTTTAAAACTATTTTGTTTGTCTCACAGGTGTCTTTGTATGAACTTGCAAGAAACCCAGAATTTCCAAGTCTACCCATCATTCCAGAAGATTTTGTCAAAGACCATGGAGCTAAATATAGTTGTAAGTCCTACCTATTTGGAGGGTTGTTTTCAGTGCTATAAATAGCTTCATTACTTTTATTGTTTTGTTTATTTGGAATTTAACGTCGCTTTAACAATATTTCAGTCATAGCGTCCAACTCATTACAGGTGGAGAAAGACCCCGGGGACCTCTGTACACTATTGCAGGTACAGAGTGCACCTGGGTAGAACCACCAACCTACCGCAAGCTAGAAGGCTTCCTCCATTGAAAAATCTAAAGTACCAAGACTGGGATTCGAACCCACAGCGGTGAGGGGCTGAGATATTGCAACTCAGTGACTATGACCACTCGGCCACGGAGGCCTCCAGCTTCATTATTACTATATATAAATATAGCTGTAGTTACTGAATAAAAGTTATAACCATAGTTGTTAACCTTTAGCCTGCTGAAGAAATGTCGTCTGCCTAAACTGTCGTTTGCCTAGATTTTGAAATTCACCAGAATCGCCCAATATTTGGAGAAGCAACTGGCCAAGTGTCAAATAGCTTGGATCCTGATCAGATGCCGAGTTACTCGGCGTCTAATCTGGATCCAAACTGTTTGCAAATTCAACCACAGTCGCCCTTAGCAGTCTAAGGGTTAATGTAGCTATAACTGATGCTTTATACCATTTGAATGCAAAAAAAATAATTTCTGATTAGATGGTGAAGCTTACAAGGTATGTTTTAAGACCATTATACTGCATACTTTTTAATTCTAAGTCATGGAAAATCTTTTTTCACAATTTATAAGATATTTTGTTCTTGTGCATTTGATTTTTTTAAAAATGTTTTAGTGCATACAACTACTGTTTTACAATATCAGTATGCCAATTATTAACAGTCAATGGTCTATGTGACTGCTTACTTTTGACTTCACAGTTTTCCAGTTTGAAACAAAAATAGACTGCTATGGCTTTATATTGCTAAGTATATAAAAAAAGATCAACCATGTAAGATTGAAATAACATTGGTGTGTTACATTTCAGGTAGTGGAGAGGTGGACGCAGTACACGTCGTCATAGACAGACATGTAATCACGGGACAAAATGTGCAATCAACAATAACAGCAGTGCAAAATCTTATTCTCATGTGTAGTCAAAAGTAGGTTTTGTGTAGTTTCATTCATATTTTATGCTAGACATGGTGATGGTCATTTTTGATGACCAATTACCCTAGGTTAAGATCAACAATATGTACCTGTTCATGCATAAAAGGAAAAAAATCTCAAAAGTAGCTGAGGCTGAAATTAGACATTTACCAAACAAATTAAACTGATAAAAGATTAAAATAGATCTGAAGATAGATTTATAACTATGCATACTTTAAAGAATAATGAAATTGCATAAGCAAATGAGTCATTCTCCATACGTTTTTAAATTCACACTTTTAATGTATCTGATTATTATTTCTACTTTTCTATATGTTGAGACCATAAACATAACTGAAACATCTCACCTGAAGTGTGATAGGCAGAAAGCTGACATCTTTTCACATGGATGAGTATCCCCTACAAATCTACCAAAGACATTTAGCTTCCAGTGTTGATGACTTGCATGACATGCCTAATGACAACTATCAAATTTGTTCAATTTTGAAGTTCAAAAGTAGAGGAGAAGTTGTGAGTGTTGAGATGATTGTAGACATATAGGACACTTTAAGCTTGATGAACATGCGAGTTTTAATGGCTATATGGTAAGACTCATCTCCTGTGATCTGTAAGGTTGCTTGTCGAAGGCAGCTATGCCTTATTGCAAAATTACCCAGTCTTGACAGGTATTTCTGAGGGTGGAATTGAGTGGGACATACAAACATGTATATACAATATTCTTTCAGTAGTTAAAAATTGTCTCCAATACCTGCAGTAGTTGTAGATCTTCTCCCATACCTGAAGTAATTACAGATCTCCTCACATACCTGAACTAATTACAGATTTTCTCCCATACCTGAAGTTATTACATATCTTCTTCCATATCAGAAGTAATTACAAATCTTCTCTCATACCGGAAGAAATAACATATCTTCTCCCATACCTGATGTAATTACAGATCTTCTCCCATACTTGAAGTAATTAAAGATCTCCTCCCATACCTGACATAATTACAGATCTTCTCCCATACCTGATGTAATTAAAGATCATTTCCCATACCTGAAGTTATAGCATATCTTCTCCCATACCTGAAGTTATTACATATCTTCTCCAATACCTGATGTAATTAAAGATCTCCAATACCTGACTTAATAACAGATCTTCTCCCATACCTGAAGTATAGCTATTAGAAATGCTGAAATGTGATCCCCTCCTAAGTCTTTAGCCATTCATGCGAGCTTTCCCAATTTTTTATACCTTTATCAAAGAAAAGTACCTCACTTCAGTATACCTTCCTAAAAGAGAAGTACCTTGACTCTGTATAACTTCCTCATCGAGCACAGCCTCACTTCTGTATACCTTCCTCATAGAGAAGAACCTTGCTTCCATATACCTTCCTCACAGAATAGTACCTCACTTCTGTATACCTTCCTCATAGAGCAGTACCTCACTTCTGTATACCTTCCTTATAGAGAAGTACTTTGCTTCTGTATACCTTCCTCATAAAGCAGTACCTCACTTCTGTGTACCTTCCTTATAGAGAAGTACCATGCTTCTGTATGCCTTCCTCATAGAGAAGTACCTTGCATCTGTATACCTTCCTCATAGAGCAGAACCTCACTTCTGTATACCTTACTCATAGTGCAGTACCTTGCTTCTGTATACCTTCCTCATAGAGAAGTACCTTGATTTTGTATACCTTTCTCATATGAAGTACCTTGCTTCTGTATACCTTCCTCATAATGAAGTACCTTACTTCAGTATACCTTCCTCATAGAGAAGTACCTTGACTCTGTATAATTTCCTCATCGAGCACAGCCTCACTTCTGTATACCTTCCTCATAGAGAAGTACCTCACTTCGGTATACCTTCCTCATAGAGAAGTACCTTGATACTGTATACCTTCCTCATAGAGAAGTACCTTGCTTCTGTATACCTTCCTCATAGAGAAGTACCTCACTTCTGATACCTTCCTCATAGAGCAGTACCTCACTTCTGTATACCTTCCTTATAGAGAAGAACCTCATGTTTGTATACCCCCCCCTCATAGAGTTTAGATACTCACGTAATAGTTAAGAACACACAAAAAACCTGTATTGTAACAGTTAGGAACAATCTAGCAGGCCTGAAATTTATAATACTCCAGCAGGCCTGTATTGTTACAGTAAAGAAGATGCCTAAAGGCTTTTATTGTAACAGTTTAGAACAATCCAGCAGGCTTGTATTGTAACAGTTTAGAACACTACAGCATAATGTTTTGTATCAGTTTAGAACAATCCAGCAGGCTTGTATTGTAACAGTTTAGAAAATTCCAGAAGGCCAGTATTGTAACAGTTAAGAACACACTCCAGCAGAATGTTTTGTATCAGTTTAGAACAATCCAGCACTCTTGTATTGTAACAGTTTAGAAAATTCCAGCAGGCCAGTATTGTAACAGTTAAGAACACTCTAGCAGGCCTGTATTGTAACTGTTGAGAACACTCTAGCAGACATGTATTGTAACAGTTAACAAGACTCCAGCAGGCCTGTATTGTAACAGTTTAAAACACACTTGCAGGCTTGTAATGTAACAGTTAAGAGCACTCTAGCAGGCTTATATTGTAACAGTTTAGAACACTCTAGCAGGCTTGTATTGAAACAGTTTAGAACACATCAACAGGCCTGTATTGTAGCAGTTTAGAACACTTTAGCAGGCCTGTATTGTAACAGTTTAGAACACTCGAAGAGACCTGTATTTAAGAATACTATAGCGATTGTATTGAACATTTAAGAGCACTCTAGTTTGCCTGTATTGTAACAGTTTAGAACACTCTAGCAGGCTTGTATTGAAACAGTTAAGAACACTCCAACAGGCCTGTATTGTAGCAGTTTAGAACACTTTAGCAGGCCTGTATTGTAATAGTTTAGAACACTCTAAGAGGCCTGTATTTAAGAATGCTATAGTGATTGTATTGAACAGTTTAGAACACTCTAGCTTGCCTGTATTGAACAATTTAGAACACTCTAGCTTGTCTGTATTGAAACAGTATAGAACACTCCAAAAGGTTTGTAACAGTTTAGAACACTCTAGCTGGCTTGTATTATAACAGTTTAGAACACTCCAACAGGCCTGTATTGTAACAGTTTAGAACACTGTAGCTGGCTTGTATTATAACAGTTTAGAACACTCCAACAGGCCTGTATTGTAACAGGCTTATATGGTAACAATCTTAATTGCTCCAAAAGGTATTGTAACAGATTAGAACACTCTAGCTGGCTTGTATTATAACAGTTTAGAACATTCCAACAGGTTTGTAAATTTGTAACAGTTTAGAACACTCTAGCTTGTCTGTATTGAAACAGTATAGAACACTCCAAAAGGTTTGTAATATTATAACAGTTTAGAACACTCCAACAGGCCTGTATTGTAACAGGCTTATATGGTAACAATCTTGATTGCTCCAAAAGGTATTGTTACAGTTTTTAATTCACTAGTACATATTCATTAAGTTATTATGTTGGCATTTTTCAGGAAGGGTCATTCAGTTGAAGGTACAATTGGAGATATGGTTGAATGTGAAATTAAACAAGACATACTTATTGCTTGATAGGTACTTGTGAACTGTAGGTATATATGCTCATATGGGATTGGTATATAGAACATATATATTATTGGCTCCTCAGTGATTTGAAGACAACACTTTCAGAGGTTATGACTTATTATGGTTTAACTGGCATGCTGTTCTTCAGGAATGGTCCTGAGTAATAAACTTTATTATCTTAACTTATTTGTGCAATAATTTTGACTGAAAGTTCCTGTAAATGTTTCATACCTGAAGTGTGAAATTTCAGGATTGTTAAAATTGGCCAGTAGGAGATGAGTTGTCTAATAGATGATGTTGTCTGGGAAGGTTTCTCAGTCAGTGGGTGACAGAAATCTGTAATTCTGCATATTTAAAACAAACTTGATAGGGAAAAGGCTTTTTTGTGAAAAAAGAAGCATTGATTTTCTTTTGTGGTCAATGTCAGGGGAAGCTGCAGTAGTAAATAAAACGCATGTTTGCACATGATTCCTATATTTCCAAAGGCTTAGGTTAACTTATGAATTTGAATCTGTTTCATGTGTTTTTATCCTCATCAAAATGGTTTTGGTGTATATGCATGAGGGCTTCTGTTTGTATATCTAATCCTGCTTGAGTAGATAACTGTCAGTTATGTTAATGGACATAATTTACCTGATGAATAAATTCATTAAAGTATAGAGTTGATTTGTTACATCCTCCTATGTTTGACTTCAAGATGTGTCCCCGATATATAATATCATACATATTACAAGGTATACTAATATATAACTATGTATTCTCAGCTTATAAAATCATATTTCAATTTCCTTGTTCAAGGATTTCACTTTATTTCATCAGCAATAGACCTATGACTAAGGTAGTCTTATGACTAAGGTTGACCTATGGCTAAGGTAGACTTATGGCTAAGATAGACTTATGACTAAGGTAGACTTATATCTTAGGTGGACCTATGGCTAAGGTAGACCTATGGCTAAGGTAGACTTATGGCTAAGGTAGACTTATGACTAAGGTAGACCATTGGCTAAGGTAAACATATGACTAAGGTAGACTTATATCTTAGGCAGACATGAATAAGGTTGACCTATGGCTAAGGTAGACTTATGAATAAGGTAGACTTATGACTAAGGTAGACTTATGACTAAGGTAGACTAATGACTAAAGTTGACCTATGACTAAGGTAGACTTATGACTAAGGTAGACTAATGACTAAAGTTGACCTATGACTAAGGTAGACTTATGACTAAGGTAGACTTATGACTTATTTCTAAGATAGACTTGATGATGAAGATGATGCTGATATACCAAAAGGAAACTGCAACATCCTCACTGTAAGGAAAATTTCACGTTTTTACACCAATACTGATTATAGGGAAAATCAGATCAATATAATATGCATAGTTCCAAGAGAATACTGAACCTTTCTTCCTTTAAAAAGAAAATATGTTGTAACCTTGTTGATTTTCAGCAATTTTATGATTTCTGAGGCCTCCACCAAAT
>JAULCC010499823.1:0-10854 GCA_032358795.1 Nuttallia obscurata | reverse complement strand
GTCAGTTGCCGTTGTATTAAGTGAAAAAAGGGTCGGTTGTCGTTGTATCATGTGAGAAATAAGGTTAGTTGCAGTTATATAAAGTGAAAGAAAGGGTCAGTTGCAGTTTTATCAAGTGCAAAACTGGTCAGTTGCCGTTGTATCAAGTGAAAAAGATTTCACTTGCCGTTTAACAAGTGAAATAAGGGTCAGTTGTCGTTGTATCAAGAGAATAAAAGGTAAGTTGCCGTTTTATCAGGTGAAAAGAGGTTCAGCTGCCGTTGTATCAAGTGAAAACAAAAGAGTCATTTGCAGTTTTATGAAGGGAAAAAAATGGTCAGTTGCCGTTGTATCAAGTGAAAAAAAAAAGTCAGTTGCCGTTGTATCAAGTGAAATATAGGTCCAGTTGCCGTTGTATCAAGTGAAAAAAAGGGTCAGTTTCGTTGTATCAAGTGAAAGAAAAGTGTCAGTTACCGTTGATATACGTGAAAAAAGGGCCAGTTACCTTTTTATCAAGTAAAAACAAAATAGTCAGTTGCCCTTGTATCAAGTGAAAAAGGGTCAGTTGCCGTTGTATCAAATGAAAAAATATGGTCAGTTGCCGTTGTATCAAGTGAAAAAAGGGTCAGTTTCCGTTTTAACAAGTAAACAAAGGGTCAGTTGCCACTATGTCAGTTTCCAATTTGTTTCAGAGATGATGTTATACAGCAGAAAAAGTTTCCAAATATGCATTACTGATGTGTCGTGTTAAATAATATAGAATCGGATAAAGTCAATTCAAAATGTGACAAATAGTATCAAGTTCATGTTGTTGCACAGTAATCTGTTTGATTTGTTAAAAAACTTTTTCAGGACGGCCATACGGTCATTTAATGGGTCAATTTACCCTTATCACACAGGTCGTACGCAATAAACTGTTAAACAGTAGACTGCCTGACCATAAATATATGGGTAACAATCCTGTAATATCAGCAGTTTTCGTATAAAAATATCGTGATGTATCCGCATGATAAAATATGACTTTCGTGGATGGCTGCACACTTCAAATGATACCATAAAAGGATTTACATTTGTGACATATAACATACCCGACTTATTATTAATCCTTTTGGTATGATAGATTTTATAGGCCATAAGGTGAAGTAACTCCGTAAAGAAAATTCCTTGTTTGTCTTTATTTAAACAGATTTATACTCCGTGAAATTTATGTCAACTGGGCGTGGATGTCGTAAAACTGTTTATACAACATTGAAACTATTTATGTAAACCTTCAGTAAAACTCAGTACGATCACATACTGCACCTTGCATTTTCGAATAATAAATGTTAATCGACCGTAATAAATATGTATCTAAGTCAGCAAATGTTGGGTAGGAAATTTTGTTAGCAAGAAAAACCTATATGTTTATACTCTTAATGAAGTCATTAGGATATGTGTTCTACACGTTATAATTTTGGAGTACGCGTACATTCTGTGCAGTAGAAGACTTTTTGACTACCGGGTATGAGGAAGTGAGTAAATAAACTAAGGTATTTCAAGTGTCTTTAAACCTGACTGATGTGTCGAGTTGAATTGTGGGATTTTACTGACAAACTGGTGCCGATTTCTTCGTAACAGAAATTCGTTCTGTTTGACAGTCGTAGCCACTCGGCTGTCTCCGCAACGGAATACAGAAAATAGCCGAAGTATTCCAAATGCCCGTTTATATAACATGAATGATGTTTCTAATCAAGTTGTTATAACCGAGACAATTAACCTTTAGACTGCTTAGGGCGACCATGACAGAATTTGCAAACAGCTTGAATCCAGATTAGACACCGAGTAACTCGGTGTGTAATCAGGATCCAAGCTGTTTGACACTCTGCCATTTGTTTCCAAATTTTGGGCGATTTTGATGAAATTCAAAATCTAGACAGATGACAGTTTAAGCAGAGGACATTTTATCAGCAGGCTAAGGGTTAACAAGGTTTGAGTATTAAACTGAAATCACTCAACTGAAATCACTCGATTTCGTAACAAATTGTTGAGATACGCAGCGCATGTTCCCAACGGTTGAATAGGTTCTCGCATAATTGTTTTTTGTGATTATGTGTCTCGTAGTCAAGAAAATTGACACGTAATAATTAAGATGTACCACATCGAACTTGTCTTAATTGAACTGTACGAGAATTAGCTAGTTCAATACCATCATTCGAGTGTATTTAATTGTCTAATTAGCTGTTAGTTTACATGTATGTTTCAATTCCTGCTTGCTAACCAGAGTTATTTCATACAAATTGTGAAATAAAATTTGCCAAACGTGACGTTGACGCTGTCCGTTAGCAAGTTTAGATATCTCAGACGATAAATCGTGGTTTGATATAAACAGACTCATTGCGAAATCTGATGAAAACAAGCAAAGTTAAAAATATTAATCAACAGAATAAAAACCAGATTAAAAACTAAAAATATCTGAAAAACTGCGTTTTGAAATAATGGTGATTTTTGTGCCGATCAATTTTTTGCATTTGTCGGCTGTGAGTTACAAAAATGCGAAATATTTCGTTAAACCATTACGATTCAAAAGCTTTTTATTACGTCGTTATAACATTTTAGGAGGAACTTTTTAGACACCCCTTCTTGTAGTTAAACTTGTAGTTTATATAATCAACAAGACACCCTCATCAAAAAGAATTATCTACCAGCTGTTTTAACTTAGAAGAGATCAAGAATTTGCTGTGGTTCACTGGCGAGAATTACTCCTAACTTTCGTAAACACTAAACAGAGCCTGCTGGCTAAAAATAGATCTGTAGTAACATGCGTATGACCTCGAAACCATAAACCAACTCGTGACAGCTGTTTCTTACTGGTTGAAATAACACACCCCCTTTTTACGTTAACCAATCAGACACCATACTGTGCCATTTCAACCTTGTGTCGTCATAGGTGCATTCCAAATATGGAAAAAACCTTGAATTAAACTTCGAGTGTGTGTCGGTATAAACACTATAATATGTTATTTACAATTAAAGCACATTCCACGTGGCCACTAAGCGTGGTGTACAAATAGTTTGGTCGCGGGTAACGCATATAAATCTACTTGGCCAATAGTTCGTCTCTTCATTATTCTATAGACCATCTAGCTATACATATACGAACTTTAAATCACACGTATTTGATAAACTTTATTTAATAAACGAGTTGAGGGAATTAAAGGACTTCTGAATGTAAAACTGTTATTTATCTGAGGATTATTTTAGATAAATTTTGTAACATATATATTGTGTCTTACAAAGAATGCTACAAGGAAAAATGTCGTATTACTATATTTTGTATGGATGTACGTTTTTTGGGGTAAGTGCAAACTCTATTTATATTCATGTTCATTTGTTGGTAAAATAACCAAACTTTTAAAAAAGTCTATACGAAAAGAAAACTTGTACCAGTTAATTATTTTACAATCACAATGCTATAAATCTTATGATATATTCTTATCCAAGTTATTGAGACTTCAGCTAATTGCATTCATATTGACTTGTCGCTATGATTTTTTTAAGTTTATCGCATAATATGCTTATAAAGTTGAAACTTTGTAGAGCTAGCGTTGATACTGTATCCATTGGGATCTGTCTTACCTGAGTCTACATTGCACGCGCATCATGTTACTAGAGGTGAATACGAGACCTGTAGTGTACAATACATGTGCTGCAATAGTGGTTCAAACGTTTGATAAGGCGTTATAAAGAAACTTTATACGAGGAATGCTATCTATAGCCAATAATCATGCGGTTTGCTTGAATCAGAACTTAAACGTTTGGATAATAGAAGGGTTAATTTAAGAGTACAAAATATTACCTCTCGTAGGCCTACAGAGGGAGCGAGACAGAAACGCGAGAGACAGAGAAAATGGGCTATTGGAAACATAATCAGAGAAAAAGAGGGATGGGGAGAAAATGTGGAGTATGAAGAGAGAGAGTCAGACAGAGAGAGAGAGAGAGAGTCAGACAGAGATAGGGAAACAGGGACATTGACAAGGAGTAACATAAAGACATATGGATAAATACAGAAAATGAGAGATTGATAGAGACAGAAAAAATAAGAGTAAAAGAGAAAGATAGATAGAGAGATACATATATAAATAGATAGATAAATAAATAGATAGAGAAAAAGATTGACAAGCAGGCAGTATTTCTTTTGTACACTTTTCAGTTTGATAATCGTTTTAAGATCGGGTATACTTTCTGTAGTGTATTACGCATTCGATCCTGTGGAGCGAGTTATTTACAAGCATTAGTAGTAAATACTGAATGTTTAACTGAGGATTACGAGCATTGCCCGATATGGACTGATATGTCCTGGTTATTTATGTAGGGAAGTTGACTTGAATGTAAAAATATGAACTTCCACTGCGACTGAAGGTGCAATGTGCGATGTTGCGTCAACTTTAGATATTTTAAATATACTTCATATTACATGGATTTTGGACAAGAATATTGGAGAGACAGCGAGATAAACATGGTTTGACTAAACTGCCGTAGAGAACTATAGAGGGATTGAAATACCGAGAAAGACAAAGGGAAGAGTTGGGGTGTAGGGGGGAATGGCAGGGGGTGTGAGAGAAATATAAACATCAGTGCAACTTTAATACTAAAATGTTGTCTGAAGTTCACCGACCTTAACCGTTTGTTTTGAAATGCGTGGATGTTTTTAATATTGTACATCAGTATGCTGATTATTCTTTAACCCTTAGCCTGCTGAACAAATGTCGTCTGCTTATAATGTCGTCTGTCTAGATTTTAAACTTCATCGAAATCGACCAATATTTGGAGAAACAATAGGCCGAGTGTCAAACAGCTTGGATCCTGATAAGACACCGAGTTACTCGGCTTGTAATCTGGATCCAAGCTGTTTGCAAAATATATCGCTGTCGCCCTTAGCAAGCTAAAGGTTAAGATGGGATTAAATATCCTACAAAGACGCCCCTTTGAAATTGAAGCATTTCAGATGGCTTGGTACACTGTTAAATGAGCAAATAAATCCCTCTGAAACTGCTACAAACGTCATAAAGACCTGACATATGCGGACAGGAAATCATAGTAAAGAAAAATCTCACTTAACCTGTTATCGTGACACCACTAACGTATATTTTCTCCTAATGCATTTTAAGATGTAAGATGTAGATAAGAGCAATAAACTTATCAAGATCTCAAAGACCGTATGTAAATCGCTTTTTCATCACAGCACGTGAGCGCTGTCAACAAACGAACCGTTTGCTACTTACATTCGCACGTGCTTTTCGCAAGTCGTAGATACGAATCTAACTCTGTCATGCTGAAGATGGTCAAGTTTGATAACTGTGGTACAGATTTTAACAGAAACTTGTGTTATCTATGTTCATGTGTTATCTGTATTTCGTGAAGAAACGATTTGATCTCGGCGTGAATTAAATACCTAAGATGATAACACATATAGTTCGCCATAAGGTCAAAGAATGAACGTGTGTATACTATGGTACACTTCCCAAACATTCATCGACTGACAGATTTGTCGTTAGTATACTGTAAATATCAATGTTGTAAAAATCAATATTGTAAACTGCAAACCACAATACTGTAAACCTTTATATTGTAAAACAGTAAGTAAAATATTATAAACCTGTTAACTAAAATACAGTTACCGTAAATACTGTTAATTTGTAAAGTTCAATACTGTAAAACTGTAAACTTGAATACTGTAAACGTCAATACTGGAGAGTTGTAAATCAAATATTGTAAACAAAAATACTGTAAACTTATAAACCAACCGTTGAATACTGTAAATCTTAATACTCTAAACCTGTAAATCAAATACATGTTAAACTGCAAACTTCCATACTGTAAACATGTTACATTTAATACTTAAAACATGTAGATAAAATACTGTAAATCAAATACTGTAAACTTGTAAACTACATTACTGTAAACCTGTGAACCTTATGACTGTATACCTCAATATTATTAAACATTGTAACTTTGTCTTATTTCCTGATGCTTGCTTAAAAACTTTAAAGTAAAGTATTTAACATTTTGCCTTCATGCAATATCCTTAAATTGTATGACAATTAGTTCTCTGACGGTAATTAATTAGAAAAAAATCTTGCGATCAGTGTAGAACCTATGTCAACACGCCTTATTTGCTGACACCCTAAAAATCAGATTTTATCTGCCTGTCATTCTCGGCATTAAATGGACCGGATGGTGAAGCTTCAGTGACTATACCGTTTGCAATTAACAAGTATTTAATATTCAACGTTCACAATATCGGTTACAAATCGAGAAAACGCGATCTTTATTATTACGTCACTCAAAATGACAGAAGACCATATTTAGACGCCTTGAACGTGACAGTCATATGCCTATAATTGGCAGTGACACTTCTACTTCCGTATTCATGGCTATGCACAATCGACTTACAAGTATTAAATGTCATGTAATTATCAAATTTGTAAGTGTCTTAAGGATGACATTAATTTTTCATAAAAATACTCAGGAATGTTACAATTGTCAAACGCAGTCCGTTCCGAGAATATAGAGGATCACATAACGACATGGATATGTGAAGTGGGAAACAGGTCAATGGCTATAAAATTGTACACTTATTAGCGTTTGCTACACATTTAACCTTTAGCCTGCTAAGGGCGACCGTGATAGAATTTGCAAACAGCTTGGATCCAGATAAGACGCCGAGTAACTCAGCGTCTAATCCGGAACCACACTGTTTGACACTCGGCCAATTGTTTCTCCAAATATTGGGCAATTCTGATTAATTTTAAAATCTAGGCAGACGACAGCCTGCAGACGACAGTTTAAGCAGACGACAATTTTTTCAACAGGCTAAAGGTTAACTATAGCATTTTTACAACTACTGAACAAGTTGCGTTCGTTGTATTAACATATAAAATTGTCATTTTGACTTCTTATCAAAAGCACAGGGCATTGTTGATTTGGTCCTCGCAAATTACTAACTTTGAAACGCATATAATGTATACCTTGAAATTTATCATGAATTTAGGAATTACGTGCAATACGAAAATATATGGAGTTATATATATGAAGCCTTTTTTACGAATATTGTAATAATCTTGTTTTATTTGATTTGTGTTGTCCTTATTCTGGTGCAACGTTCTCTCTTTACAATAATTATTGCACTTACGGAATTACGTGCAATACGAAAATATGTGGAGTTATATGTTTGAAGACTTTTTTGCGAATATTGTAATAATCTTGTTTTATTTGATTTGTGTTGTCCTTTTTCTGATGCAACGTTCTCTCTTTATGAGAATTATTGCACTTTAGGAATTACGTGCAACACGAAAATATGTGGAGTTATATGTTTGAAGACTTTTTACGAATATTGTAATAATCTTGTTTTATTTGGTTTGTGTTGTCTTTTTTCTGGTGCAACGTTGTCTCTTTAAGCTTTATGTAAAGAATTGATGTTCTTGTACATTTTTGTGCATATGATAATTTAATTTTGTTATGTTGTGCATTTTGCTGCACAAGGTAGAGACAGAAGTAAAGATTATACCTATGGTTGCCTTTGAACTGTCAAAGTTTGATAAGGTCAGAATACCGACAGTCGCTTCCCGGATATAATGTGGTTATCTCCATGGCCGCTATATGTCATTTTCATACTGATAACTGCATACAAAACATATACACATAACACATTAACTTATTAAGTGTAATATGTATCTCAGCATTGCTCATTAAACTTGAGCCGCTGACCTGTACACACGCCATTAAACAAGGCGCTCCAGTGTTGCTAGTGCATACGGTCCAGTCGCTTTATTCTGGGAAGCGAGAGAGTTTGGGCAAGGACATACGCGGGCACGCGCATCGAAACCACACATATATCATGCTAGATGACAGGCGACTGCGAGATATGAAATGTTGCAGTACGTTATTAAGGGTAATTAAAACGTTTGCAGTAGATAATACGACTTGCATATTTTAACGATGGCTAGTACTTTATCAAATAATATTTTGAACTCAGGGATTCAGTAGGCCATAACCACATGAATTAATATTGGAAACAGATTTTCAACCAAATCATGTTCAACAAGAATAGGATATGCCACCGAGATATTATATCATATTTATTTTTTATTCAATTTGAGCAAACAGTCAGATGGTTCATACAAAGAATAACTGGTTCACGTTTACATAAAGTGGGAATTATTTTTTTTCGCTGAAACTTAAACGTATTGATAGTATGTTTAATTTAACAAATGCATGATCTGACATGAGAAACGTACTTCTAGTAGTATGCAATGAGTAAGTTGCTGAAAAAGAGGTTTGAAATACGCGTGTAAAATGTGGTGCAGTTTTCCCTCCATCTTTTTTGAATTGATTCTGATTTTCTGATACTACCATAATTATTATACCGGAAGTGTTTAGACGCCATTTTTATGCCAAGTCATCATACGTTAGCTTTGGATTTCCATCTTTAAGCGAAATGTGTCCTTAATTTCATATGAACTTCGCGTGCGTGTCAGTTATACGTCCTATTTGAATAAGACGTTCTTTCTATGCATGATAAATCTGATTACGAAAAAAGATACTACAGATACGCTGATTCTCCGTTCTTTGACATCAGTTGGGAATACACAAGCAGACGACAGTTTCAACAAGTGTAGAAAACGTAAACACGCCTCCACACTTTTACAAAGAACCGACGTGATAAAAACGTCAGATAACTCTGTTATCTTTTAATTAACTTCAAAAATTGGGTAGTCTGAATATACTCCCTCCCCGGCCATTTGCACGGTTAGAACAAACATGCGCCTATCGAATACCACTCGTTTGTACGCTCATGTCGCGAGTATCGGAATCATACAGCGTAATCACTTTTTGCGATGGTGGCATTTATGATTTCTTAATATCTTATTTACCTTGATAATGGGGGAATTTATACGATGATAAATAGACGTTGTAACAGCCAATTCATATGGGTGTTTACATAAATAAATTAGACTACAAGTGCGAAATGTGACATGTAAACATCGGTAGCCATACCTAGACAGGCACTGTAAACACTGAAACAAATAACCAGTTAAATTGTCAGTTCTTAATTTTCGCGGCCAAATTTGTTTTGAAGCGCTCTAAACCAAAAGAAAAACTGAACGTAAATTCAGATTCTACATTGTTTATTCATCATCACTAATTTAAAATTATTAAGAAAACCTTTCAAAACTAATGAAATATTCACCAAGAAACTTTGATTTCTAGCAGACGACATTTTCATGTTATAACTGAAGTCCATCAAATAGTGGTTACAATGTCTGACTTGTAACCGAAATGCTACCAGTTCGATTCCCGCCAAGGCAACCTCGCACTCGGTCACTAAGTAAGACGTTCACTACAGTCAATGAAAAAAGAGCTTAGGGAGGGTTGGGGGTATTTCTGTAGTATATAAAATGTCCCCTTTTCGGCTTAGAAGCTGCGGATTCGAATCCCAGAGAGGAAGGTTATCGTATCGTAATCTTATTAGACACCAAATACTGATTTTACGAAAGGAACGGATTCGAACGCGCTTCTATTCGTCACAGTCTTTTAAACCATTCACTGCCTTATCCCGAGTTATGAGTCATATGCAAACCAATTGGTTCCGTCGGGGCCTCATCCGGATCCAATCTGTTTGACACTCAGCCAATTGATTTGCCAGAAATTTAGTGAATCTGTGAAGTTAAAATGGAGCAGACGAAATATTGCGCATGCGCGGTATCGCTTCCGGCAGTGAAGGGGTTAATATAATCTTGACAAAATATAGGCTAAAAACTGAACTTCAGTGCTACAAGTTCAGAATGCGTGAATAGAAAGAATACTGCTTCAGGTGCAACTATTTTAACAATGCGGAACCACACTGAATCAAGACTAGCGCCCCTTTCTTCTATATCCGTCTTATCTTAATTAAACGCATGGTTTCTTGAAACAGAGTCGCGGTATTTACGTTCTATGTAGAGCAATTATCCATCGAGTCTGTTTCAATTTGCATCAGTTGTATTAGCTATTTCTCAAAAGATTCTATGAATTACGGTAACTTTTTGTCCCACAGGAAAAAGAATTACCATTTCTTTGCTGCAACTCATTTAGACAAGACATCATTAGAGTTTCCATTTTTCATATCCTACAATGAAATATTTCAAGAAATTGTCACCGGAAAAGGGCACATACAAGGGCCGTAGTAATTTGCAAGGGAGACTGATACTAATTGCACTTTGCACAAATGTAAATTAACTTTTTGACCTTGATCCTCGTTAGATTATCATGACGAACTTGTCCGTTACTTAACACGTTTACCCATGGGTTACCTGCTTGAGATAAATTCGTACTCATGATTTATTCATGAGGCCTTATGCGGTTTAGCGAGTAGGTCCACACAGCCTCAAGCCATGTACAATAAAATCTAACGTTTCCTTCACTCAAGACATGTACATTAAAAGGATTTGAGTAAAACAAAAACACACACAAAAAAACAACAACAACAACAACACAATAAAAGTAAAGAATGTGTAATATATATTTTTGTTTCTAACATATTGACACCTTTTAAATTAAAATAAATTCTTTTTCATTTCCGTTATAACCAGCGCTATAAAAAAATGTTATTAGTTCCAGAAACACCAACACACATACACATATCAGCCATAGTCATAACATGTTTTATTTCTATTATCGATATTTTCAGTAGTGTTTAATTCTTATTTTTAATATTTCGTTTTTGTTGTTTCAGTCTGTATTGCCACATGCCATTTGTAATGCCAAGTTCGAATCCACGTTCGATGCCATCAAACGTCAAAGTATCAAGTGCAATAACCACTGTCCATACGGGTTCGTGCCTGATGTTGAAGGGGA
>JAULCC010499712.1:0-10854 GCA_032358795.1 Nuttallia obscurata | reverse complement strand
GTAGAAAAAACTACTTGGAAATTTCTTCTTTTCTTTTCATTTGTTCATTACACTAATGGCTAAGTAGTTCATTTATTATTTCAATTACTCAGTAATTCCGCATTTATTTATTCACTTATGTATTCTATGTTTTATTCATTCATATATTTTTACATTTCTATCTGTCGTTTATTCACCCTTGCGATTTGCGCCACCTTTTCATAGACGCGTAACTGTTTTTCATGAACACGGCATATATATGTAAGCGGCTATTTTCTATGAAAAAAGTATTCCGGCAGGTGCGAGAATTAAATCCACAACCTTCAAGAAGACTAACTAACACTTTATCACGTTGTTATTAAAGCATGCATGTACAGCAAGGTTGTACGAGTGTCCCATATTCTTAGACACTACTACATACACCCTCTTAATTAGAATTCGTCCTTCATTACTGTGATATTTACGTTGGGCGCCAAATATAACCGTTTTTTCTGTGATAAAATATTCCGGCAAATACCGGAATCGAACCTACCGCCTTTCACTTTGAAGTATAGCACTCTATCATTTCGCTTTAGAAGTATGTGTGTACAGCAAGCTTCCCATATTCCTATACACTATTACATATGTTTCAAACACAGGCAGTCATTGTGTTGACGACTTGAAAGAGCTACTGTTTTTCTGGTACACAAACATATGGCCTACGGTTAACTGTACCGAGCTTTATAAATTCAGCTGTTGGCCGCAACTCATCCTACAGGTATCGATAACATTTGGCATACTCCCTCATTCAGCTGATATTGGATTCGAATTCAGGTTTATTTGCCAAATGTGAAAGGATGAGATAAATGAAAGCAAACATTTGGCCCTCTGAGTTTCATACCGTCCCTAAAACGACTGAGATGTCCGGCCGACACTGGGCTATATTCTTGTCATACCTTTCCTACATCGACTAAGTTGTCCGGCCGAATTCGGTCCTCTGATTGTCGTACCTGTCTTAATTATACCGACTGAGTTATTCGGCCGACACTGGGCCCTCTTATTGCCGTACCTTCCCTATACCGACTAGGTTGTCCGACTGACAACTGACCCTCTGGTAGCCCTTCCTTCCATATACTGACTGAGTTGTTCGGCAAACACATGGCCCGCTGATTGTCGTTCTTTCTGTATACCCACTGAGTAGTCCGGGCGACAATGTGCCCTCTGACTGTCCTAACTTCCTTATATCAACTGAGCTGTCTGGCCGACACTTGGCCCTTTTTGTAGTACCTTCATTTTACCGAATGACTTTGTTCGGCCGACACCTGACCCTCTGAATGTCGTACTGTCCTAATTCTGAGTTGTCCGGCCGCCTGTGTCAACCCAACACAGGTTATAGAAAGGGTGGGATATTTTATCTTCCTTTGATTGTCCAAGTAATGATGTTATACACAGATACACATATAACCGCGTGTTTTGTCGTCATGGGTTTATTAACTTCTAGAACAGATCAATAAACAACACTGTTCAATTTATGAAGTTCATTTAATGCACAATAGGCTCAATGTGTTTGGCTAGTAAACATGCCGCGCAAGTATTACATTAAATGTATATACAGCAACAAAAACTATATGTTTAATACATTAAACATACAATTATGTTTATAGTAAGACATACATATTAATTTAATATAAATACTTATTAAACATATAGATTGTTAAATTAAGACGTAATCGATTATTTTTTATTTGTTTTTCTTTGTTATCAACAGATTTAAACGACTTGCAGAAAACTTGGAAAAGCTGTCCAACCGAGCAGCAAACTTCCAATTTCGTGAAACGACAGATGTAAGAAAACATACTGTTGCAGCTAAACACCAGATTTTCCAGGACAATGGTAAATCTTCCACTGCACAAAAACTAAACCTTAGCAATCATCTGGTTTTTGATGGGTTCAATCTATGATTTCTTTTCAAGCTTTTGGGCCGCTCTAGAAAAATTAAGTCTCAACTCAACCATTTCTTGTCGATTACAAGTCAGACTTTTCAAAACAAATGTCATCTATTGAAAAAATACGAGTTTACACACCACATGCTGTTTGAAATCATGCCATTCACAGCCCTATTATTATATTTGTTACTTGTTGTTTAACCTTCAACACTTTCTTACAAACATATAACGGTTTTCATTTAATCTTTATAATAAAAATACTTTGTTCTCTTCACTATCCAAGCATCACTGGTTGAACCCATCATCAGTACAATCTGAACTTTCATTTTGTTTGTTCTGCAGGCGATTTGGAGGACCCATGCACATTTTCTGTCCTAAAAAAAAAGATGACTGCAGACAATTTATACATGGGTTGTATATGTGCGTTGGAGAATATATTTGTCGCACAGTTATGAAATGAATATAGAAAGAATCCCGAGTAGTTTCGGTGGTTACCCTTCATTATGGATCAGGAAAAGTTAAAATAAGCATTAAACACTTAGAACAAAATTCAACGATATAAAATGTTGATTAAGCAATAGGCGACTTTAAGCAGCCACTATCCTACTCTCTTATAATTAAATAAATCAATAAATTCTCAACATCAGAGACACCATCTGTTGAAATGTACTTGTATAACTACAAATACCGAATTACGAATATATTTTACTTATTGCAACAAACAATATGTTGAAATACAAACCAAAAGAGAAAAGCAACAACGAATAAACCTACATAGATCAGACTTGTACACGAGGTGTTTCATCAGAACTCAAGTTCAGGAACATGTTCAAAGTCGAAATCACTCGCATGATGATGTACGTCACTAACTTAATATTGGTCTGATAAAACGAGGAAACATAATTGTGCCCACAGTCTTAACACCACCTAGTCAATATAGACAATAAGGCATGGGTTTTATCACTTTAATGCGGGATTTGGCCAGAATCAGAATATATACCAAGCTGTTCTGTTTTATTGATATGTTCTACAATTCGTTACTTACAATCCCATAGAGCATAGAAAAAACATTGTCATTTCATATATGTCTTCTCCTAAACTAACATAAACATGATATTTAATAAAGGATACGGTTTAAGAAACGGCTGTTGTAAAGAAGTTACACTTTTTATCATCTTTTTACAGATGACTACACTGTTGCTGAGAAGTTGTATAACAAGGTTAGAGTATTGTGTTGGGTAATGACACAACCTTCTAACCTGGAAACCAGAGCCCGACACATCAAAAATACCTGGGGGAAAAGATGCAATGAACTTTTGTTCTTCAGTTCTGTTACTAACACTACTTTTCCTACCATAGGTAAGTATGAAACAAAACCAAAATGCTCTACTACTGCAATGGCATTGGAGCTGCCTTACACCCCCAATGTCCAGGGTGCGTGGGTGGGGGAGGGGCGAATATTTTGCCCCCTCTAATATTTCATGGAAACATCATCACAAAGTAAAAATTCTGAACAATTGTCAATCTGAAAATAAATCATAAGATCCGTTTTATTTCATGTAACTTGTGAAATTAAATTTTCATATGGCTGCTTTGATAAATGTTAAATTGCCAATAGATTTGAAGACGACAATGATGGTAAATATATTATTATTGTTTTATACTGTTCTAGGCTGAAATCCTTTGTAGAGTTGTCATTCCTTGCACCCATGAAATGACTGAAATTGTCGTTTGAGATTGATATTGAATGTGTTTCTAAAAGATATTCTTGATTACCTGCCTGTCTCTTATCTTGGTGAATTATGAAACTTAAGCAAGCTCCCGTATCCACCTACATATAAATTATAGTCGAACTACGCATCTGTAGTTCTGAATCAAAATATATTAACCTAATATAATTCTTTAAATTAGAAGAACGTGGAAATATACAAATTAAACTGGATATTTTTCTCGAAAAGAAAATGCAATAAAACTTACCATATATGGGGGTAGTATCTTTTTAAATCGATTCAAAATGTCGCCGTTTTTCCAGAGTTGTGCCAACAGTTTATTTATAAATATGTTGAAGTTGTGTTTAAATCCACTAAATTCATATATTTGTTTCTGTTCAAAAACCTTTCTCGGGAGATGACCCCAGAACCCTCATAAAAATATATCTGATACTTAATATAATGACTGAGATTAGCATCACAATATTAGTCTGTAATTCCCTGAGCATGTGACTGTCTCTGTATCACTCGGTAAGCCACCACGTTATCATACAAACTTTTTACACGGAGGTGGACAGGGGTCAAAACCATCATACATTATCTCTTAACTTGTATTTAATGTCTAAATGTTATTGTTATTGCAACAAACTTAACTTTTTTCAAACAATAAAGAAAACAAAAGAAAGAAAATTTACTTGTTCAAAAAAAACAAAAACAAGTTTACAAATATATCAGCAAAAGGGTTGGACCACAAGTTCTTCTAATATTAGTTACGGCCCTCCCCTTTTGATTAGTTGATTTACTGCTCTAAACCTTGCAGATGGTTATTCAAAGTATTTCTGGCTACATGTATTAGAAAGCAAAAAACATTTAATATTAAGGACAATATAACTATCAAAGTGTGTATGAATATAAATACAGAATTAACAGATCGTTTCGTAGAGAGAAAAAACATGTTTCTGAGACAAGAAAGGAGACAGAGAGGAAGAAAAAGACAGGAAAGAAGAATGTTAAAATATTTCTTAGTATAAGAAGTGATGAATGTGGTTTTTGTTATCTCAGTGTTGATTTGATACAGTAATGGCTGCAAATCTGTTGGCATCTTTAATATACAATAAAACAGCTGTAAAAATTTGCAAATTATTATCGTCACTTAAATCAGATGAACCATATAAAAGTAACTGAACGTTAAGTGGATGAAACCTGTGGGTGGCCCGAAAGAGTTGACGATGTGCATTTGAATAATATTGACACTGAAATAGAAAATCTTCGGCGTCTTCCCTATCGAAGCCACATTTACAATCTCCCCGCACCTTAAGATGGTTACTAAATAAATCAAAATTAAGATTGCTGCATTTATTGCGTAGTCTGGCATGAATCACTGAGCAGAAGCGGTTACCTGCGCTATAGTATGATGGTATTTCAACCGACTTGAATATATATTTGTTTAATGCATTTTTGAACTTGGATATTGTGTCAAGTTCTTTAATTTCTGTCGGGAGTGAATTCCAAAGTATAAATGCTGAGGGTACAAACGATTTGGAAAATAATTCAATTCTTCTGTTTATGGCATTAAAATCATCATAATTTCTCAAATTGTAAGGCGTTACCATATCGACTGCATTTGGAAAAAGAGCAATTAAACAATCTGACGTAAGCCCCATTTTCATTTTATAAGCTAAAATAAGTTGAAGTACGCATGTTTACGTAATAAGTGGCATTTCACGTGTCTAGTGTTAAATACACTGACAGTCCGCTTTGTGCATTCTGTAAATGTCTATCAGAAACTTATTATGGGAATATCGTATAATTCAGTTGCTTATTAATCCCTTCACTGCCGGAAGCAATACCGCGCATGCGCAATATTTCGTCTGCCCTATTTTTAATATCACAAATTCCCTAAATTTTTGGCAAATCAATTGGCTGAGTATCAAACAGCTTGATCCGGATCTAAGCTGTTTGCATACATGTATGACTTAAAACTCGGGGAAAGGCAGTGAATGGGTTAAAGATAATGTAGCACCTTGCCAAAATACTTCTGATCATCTGGACCAAGAAATAGGGATTTTTGGTTACAAAGTCAAAAAATGTTATACGCGTTTTCTTACAAATGTATATTTTAGCTTATAAAATGAAACCTTGCCAGCCATCAAATTTAGGTGCCCCGAATTATCTAGCAGAAAAAAATAAATCGGATGAATTTGATAATACCTGAGACAATGTTCTTACAGTATTGTAACACATATCCTACTCAAAGTTTGCTAAGCACCAAAATGTTGACGCATTTTTTTAGAAAACTGTTTTAAACATTTTTGTGAGATTTCCTTTTGATATGAAGCATTAATATTTTGAGATGGTTCTCCATGTGTATACTACCCCAACTGAAAGGCAGTAATTTCGTGCAAGGTATGGAAAGTAGGTTCCCCTTCATTTTAATGTCATTTGACGTTCCTCGTAGAATACATTGTATCTAACACATATAAATTGTCAAATTTTCAATTCATGTCTATAACCATTGTGTTATTGACTGAATATGACAAATGTAAATGTAAGACAACATCTGTCTGAAGCAGAAATATGGCGATATGTGGGAATAATGGAGCAAGGGGCTACCCACTGTCAGTTAGAGGACGTCTTTGATGTGCACCGCAGTGTGCTAACAAGCACAAGTGATTCAAGCATGAAGAAACCGTTTTTAAGCAGCATTCCTGCTTCAAATTGTCCTTCAAAACGCATCCGGGGTTTTCTACTCAAGCCGTTCTGTCAAATTTAATCTAGGGAACCACTTACAACCAGGCAACCATGGAATTCAAATTACTACGTACAACAAGAAAAGTAAGATAAGCCATTTTCTACAAGAACTTTAGAGAATCACTTACAACCAGGGTATATGATCACGACTAACAAAAAGAGAATATTCTTGTTCTATTCAACTGCATATATGTAGGCGTGTGTGTGTGTATGTACATGCGTATGTTAGGCAATACGTAGACTAGTGTGTTCAGTTTTGAATCCTGAAAACATCGACATAGGGTTCGCTTGTTAGCAGTTGTAGTCTCTTCCATAAATGTCTAATGCAGATAAAAGAAAAAAGGGTTAATATTTATAGTCAAATTTCTCATCTCAGTGTTGTCTATTCAAATACTGCTGTCTAGTTGAAATTGTATAAACACATATCGTAGGTGGAATATATATTACTATGTACCGTGTACAAGTAATTATACGGTCGGGAGCTTCGTCCAGACGTTCGTATATTTTTCTTAATTTCTTTCATACGAACATCCGTGGTCGTCTACGATGTTAAATGACGGCCGCTATGATACATACGAGCGGTACTTACCCGTCGTGAAAAATTCTTCTTAATTTTACCCGAATTTACGAAAAACATTTATCAGACGTACTTCGTACAAATGTCCGATTTCTTAAGTGTTGTTACTAAAATATCCTTCGAAATTCTTATTTACGAACTCGTATATTTATGAACTTTTTCCACAATTAGTAAGTACTGTTCGTATGAATCATAGCGGCCGTCACGTTTACATCGCAGGCGACCACGAATGTTCGTATGCAAGAATTAAAGAAAATATACGAACGTTCGTACGAAGTTCGACTAAACGGCCCCCTATTATGTTCTGTTCTGTTGAAACAGTTTCTGTTGGTACCGTTACAGGATTAAACCTGACATCTGAAACCCGAGGACAGCTAAATGTTAAAACCATGGCGGCGTTCCAGTACGTACACAAACATTACTGGAACGATTTTGATTGGTTTATGAGGACTGACGATGATGCATACGTCATTATGGAAAATCTTCGCTATTTTCTATCCGAACAGGTCAGTACGTGATAATAACATACTACTTTGCATAAAACAACGCTCGTCGAAGATCAAATATTTTATTAAAAATTTGCGTGGGGTTTAGCAAGTTTTAATGGAATGTTTCCTTTACAAAAATTGTTTCAAGCATATGAATTAGTTTTTGTTATTTTTACGGCTAAAAGATAAAAGTTGCTTGTTGCTATAAAATATTCACTTTATAAGTTTCATCTTACGTTGTTTGTTAACAAGGGTTTAAGGTGTTTAATATACACGTGCTAAATGTGTTAATTTTCAAAATGTATATACTCTTCTGCATTGTTGCGGAAATACAGTAGAAATTACCCATATAATTCCCCAGGAGCTGCTGATTTAACATTCGGCAAGGGCGGAAATGCACAAATTATTTTCAGTTTTTGGCTTAAATAACAATGCCGCCGAAGAAAAAATACAGCCATTCGATATTACAGTTACGACTTTTGTCTCATAAACTAGACATAGAAGCCGGCAAATGACAATAAAAAACCTCCATTAACACAAAATTGCAAGTTTATAACTTTTGAGAAAAAGCATATACCATTTTGTAAGAATGCATATATCAAAGCATATTATTGGAAATCCTAAAAATACTGAAATTTTCAAAGCTCTCAAAAAATAAATCAGAAAACCTACCACGTTTGGTTTTGAATGTTTTAATGGCGAGAAGATTCTTAGCTCAATCAAAGTGAAAGATAGAAAAAAGATTTGTAGAGAAAAATGATACATGCAGGCAGACGTAATGTTTGCTTAAGTTTAAAATAAAGTAAATGCTCGTAGAAAGTATATCACATTCGTATGCACACTTTTGTTCAAAAAGGGTTATTCAACCGTGTCCAGGTTTTCCTATGAAATTCTTGTTTAATTCTTTTCAGTGGTGGAAGGACTTTGAGAATTTATATATCTTTTTATAAATATGTATCTGTACATATTTCAGATACTTGTCAGGTACTTCACCTTTTACACAAAGTTATATGTGCATGCTTAATTACTCTTTAACCATGGTATATATTGGATTTATAGAAATGTCTCCTAGGTCGAAAGTACGGCCGTGTTTAGGTCATTTTGACATGTACTGTGATATGTATTTTATGGTATATAAAATAAGTGACATTATGATAAAAATATCAAAATGTAATTAAAGTCTTAGTCTATAACCAAATCAGCGTTTTAAATGCATGACCAACAATACTTAGCCTCTAACCAAACCTTTGGAACACTGTTGTTTTTTACTTTTTTATTGTTCTGTCAAATTGTCGTACATTTTATTTAAAAAAAAAAGACATTGGCAATAATTTGTCCAAGCTAGCGCCTTTATATTTTTTTGACTGCGGTCTAAAGTTGATGTACTGGTCTCGAGTCATACATCTCAAAACCAAAACGCCCCATTTCGAAAACAAAAGCACAATGCCACAGTACTGATTTCTATCTCAAACCTAAAAACAGAGATTTTCAACAAATAACTTACTCCCTCAAAGATGCTAGTACACGAAGGAGTAAATTAACCCAATGGAACATATTACTTTGTAGGGTCAAAATGGTACATATTATTTAAAATGATCCAAATGGAACATGTTACCCCGTAGGCTCTAAATGGTACTTATTACTTTGTAGTATCTAAATGCTACATATTACTTTGTAAGATCCAAATGGTACATGTAACTTAAAATGATCCAAATGATACATACTACAGTGAAGGATCCAAATGGTACATATTATTGTTAATGATCCAAATGGTACATATTACTGTGAATGATCCAAATGGTACATATTACTGTGAAGGATCCAAATGGTACATATTACAGTGAAGGATCCACATGGTACATATTACTGTGAAGGATTTACATGGTACATATTACTATATATAATCCAAATAGTACATATTTCATTGTAGGATCCAAATGGTACATTTTACTTTGGCCATCATTTCAAAGTTATCGTGCCAGGAGGATATTTCTCCGGTGGACCTGGTATTGTGATGGGACAAGAGGCTCTTAGAAGATATGCGATAGCCAGTAAAAATGCAAGTCAGTGTAATCAGGTAAGAAAGCATGCTGTAGCCAGTAGAACTGCCGGTCAGTGAAATCAGGTAAGAAGATAATGTGTGGCCAGTAAAAGTTCCAGTCAATGTTATCAGATAAGTAGACGCGCAGTTGCCAGTAAAATGTCAAGTTATCAGAAAAGTAGACACACAGTGGTCAGTAAAAATGTTAAGTTATCAGATAAGTAGACGCACAGTGGCCAGTAAAATGTCAAGTTATCAGATAAGTAGACGCGCAGTTGCCAGTAGAATTTCAAGTTATCAGATAAGTAAACGTACAGTTGCTTGTAGAATTTCAAATTAATGTTATCAGGTAAGTAGACGTCAGTCCGTAGTCGAGCACTCTACCAAGTCGCTAGAAAAAAAGCTTGTACAGCAAGACTGTACTTACACTAGCACATATTATTCAAGTACATGTATAACAACTCTATTATTGTTTACAAATTCTATCCCAATTTTACCATTTTTATGTATTATTACACCAGTATATCAGACCTTAACTTATATAAACATCCCAGGCCCCCAGTGCGATCCCTATATTCTTGTTTTATCATTTCAAAACAGTTAATCTAATATGCTATTATGTTTTGTACTGTTAAAATTATGTATTATTATACATGCTATTGTAATTCCGTTACATCTAAGGCCTTCTTGTATGTATGTATAAATTGGTAAAATGCTTGTACTTATCAAGATGATTTATTTGTACAAGTCTAAATAAAATATCTGTCTGTCTTATAGTGTTATTCCAGAAGTTATTGTCTAACCTTGGTTCTTATAGTGTTATTTCAGAAGTTATTGTCTAACCTTGGTTCTTATAATGTTATTAAAGTGGTTATTGTCTAACTTTTGTTCTTATAGTATTATTACAGTAATTATTGTCTAACCTTGGTTTTTATAGTGTTATTCCAGTAGTAATTATCTAACCTTGGTTCTTATAGTGTTATTTCATTTTTGTCAAACCTTGTTAATTATAGTGTTATTCCAGTAGTTATTGTCTAACCTTGGTTCTTAGAGTGTTATTTTATTATTGTCTGACCTTGGTTCTTAAAGTGTTATTTCATTTTTATCAAACCTTGGTTTTATAGTGTTATTCCAGTAGTTATTGTCTAACCTTGGTTCTTAGAGTGTTATTTTATTATTGTCTGACCTTGGTTCTTAAAGTGTTATTTCATTTTTGTCAAACCTTGGTTTTATAGTGTTATTCCAGAAGTTATTGTCTAACCTTGGTTCTTATAGTGTTATTCCAGAAGTTATTGTCTAACCTTGGTTCTTATAGTGTTATTCCAGAAGTTATTGTCTAACCTTGGTTCTTATAGTGTTATTTCAGAAGTTATTGTCTAACCTT
>JAULCC010499710.1:18837-29015 GCA_032358795.1 Nuttallia obscurata | reverse complement strand
TATCAGTGCTATACACTGGGCACGTTAAAGAACCATAGTTCTCTACAGAAGAGTTCTGTGTATCCGCTTCCCTCCCTCTGGGACGTTCATTAGCCCTAGCTGGCAGAAAGTGACGTAAATCAATCAAACAAAATCAATAATTTCCCGATTTCCGTAAAGTGACACGACGTTATTGACGTTAGCCGTCCGCTCCGTGGTTCGTCGGCGATACACTCCTGACCTCTTTTGAAACGCACATACCGTTCGTCCACCTGTGATTTCTTCACGGGTCTCAACCCATACGCCTACTCTAACATTTTCAATGGTATCTTAACATGAAACTGTATTTAATACACAGACTTTTATCGCCGATCTTTGTTGCGTCATTTTCACGCACCGTTGATAACCAAAATCTAGACGGTAGAACATCAAATGACGTCACAATATTTACATCACGCTAACATATGGCGCAAAATTAATACTTAATTTTGTGAGAATTGCTTTGTATACAAGTGAGTCTCAGCCCTTTGTTAAAAAGGTATTTGTCTTCAAAACATGCTACTATTTGGGCCAGTTTTGAGTAGGCGTGTCATAGATACTCTAAATTTGGTAAGTGTATATTTCAAATTGAGAATTGCTAAGTACATTTGGAAATTTTGTCCCTACTAAATCACAAAGTTTCATTAAAATGCATGCATTGTTCATTTTTTGTTTTTCAGCATGAGTATATTATAAATATACCTGGTATTTCTCATGATAATTCCTCGACAGCTTTCTACGGTGGCACAGATGTGACATGTGTATGTTTTTATTTATCTCGTGCGCACGACTTGTAAACTAAGTCGTGCGCACGAGATACTATGTTGTGCTACTAAATGAGATGTGGATCCAACAAGTTTTTTTTCCTGAAAGGCGCCATATAACCTATTCAGTGTTGCGGTGCCGTAAAACCCAACTCAATGAATCAACTATGTCGTGCGCACGTGATAATTAAGCCGTCTTCACGAGTTACTAAGCCGTGAGCACGAGATACTATACTTAGCACACGAGTTACTTAGTCATGCGCACAATATAATTAAGTCGTGAAATGGGGTCGGGCCACAAGTTTTACCAACATTAGTTACGGCCCTCCCCCTACAATGTTAATTACAATATGCATATATAGCAAAGCACAAAATGAAAGAAAACATGAAAAACCCAAAACAATTGAACAATTAAACAATTCTTATGTATTAAAGAAAGTTTGTTTTGCATGTTGTTTTTTCCGTGTTATTTACTTTGTTTCTGATAGTTTTTTTATTTATTCCAGTCATTTGTTTTGCCAGACTTGAGTGCAGTTGACTTCAGTCTGTCTCTTTTTCTACTTGTTTTCCTAGAATGTGAGTTAAAAAAAAGTTTTTCATCGGAATGGACAAGTACCTTTCTAATTGGAATACAATTATAGGTAATTACATGTGTGTACATATATGATAACATAGAGCCCAAGTTATCCCAGGTTAAACAAATCTCAGAATAAACTGTTTTTAACAATGTAGTTGTTAAATTGAACAAAGCTATACTGTTTGATTTCGGTTGTTGCAGTTGTCATGCCGACGAAGTTGCCTTCCGGGGTGGCATGGCTGCTTGGGATACTATGCCTGTTAACACCAAGCGGAAGTGACGTCATGCAAGTAAGTAGAGTTCTGCATAACGACATGTTCTAACCATCCAAACATTTTAATTGTCGGCTGAAAAACTGAGACTTTCTTTTTCTGTTTGAATAGTTTATTTCCGTAAAAGCCAAACGATTAGACAGTAAAACGTCATAAACTATTGATAATATTGTTTCTCACCGTATCTTCTCTATGTATCATACAATAACAAGTTCATGTGATGGCTGGATCTTGACTCGAAATCCAGTATGATTTTGCTCTTGTTTGCATCAACGTATTGCTCTAATTTGGATCTAAAAAACATAGTACGTACGTTTCACATAAGTTGTCCGTCTCAAATGAAGAAAGTACTAAAGTAACCGCATTCAGTATTGTATGTGTATGATAAATTGGAAAGTACTGTATTTGTCGTGCTATATACATATTTTTGCATGAAGTAATAAAATCAAATCAATGATTATTATGCTGATTAGGTTTTTAACCCTAAGCCTGCTTAAAAAATGTCGTCTGTCTAAAATGTCGTTTGCCTAGATTTTAAAATTCATCAGAATCGCCAATAATTTAGAGAAACAATTGGCCTAGTGTCAAACAGCTCGGATCCTGATTAGATGCTGAGTTACTCGGCGTCTAATCTGGATCCAAGCTGTTTGCAAATTCTATAACGGTCGCCCTTAGCAGGCTAAACATTAAATATGCACTGATTAATTTAGAGACCACACAAGTCAAAAAGTAGAAAATCTAAGAAATACATAGAGAATACTAAGGTAAGTGTTGAATAAACGAAAGGTTAATCATGCGAGGCTTAGAAAAGATGTACCACGAGCCTTGGCGTGTGTTTAATATTTTTGGACCGAGCATGATAAAGTTTCCCTTTATTCAACCATTGCCTAGTATTCTATTCATCCTATCACTCCATTAAACTAAACACACTTCGAGACAAACAGAAAGAATCTTGATTTGCCGTTTGATTCCAGGGTATAGAGCATAATACAATGAGAGGAGAAACCAGTGAAGCCGATGCTCTGTCGAGCCTCGAGGGTTTCTTCTCGAGTCGACAAACTCGTCCTATGTACGGCACGCACCCAGTTTTCGATTTATCCCCTGACATATTACATATTCTATTTTTGATGGGTTCAAACCTGTTGAACTCTCTTAGTCGTTGGCAGAAAGGCTGGTCTTTCAAGCCTTTGACCTCTATGGAAAAAGTAGATCTCAACACAAATATTTCATGTCGATAACAAGTCAGATTTTTCAAGATAAATGTAATCTATAGAAAACATAAACGTTTACACACACGTTTTTTTAAATCATGTTATAGAGTCTATTTTTGCATAAACGAAAGTTAAAGGCGAACGAATATTTTACGTAAACTTTTGGTACGGGCTAATTCGCGGTACTAGCGTGGTCGGTGATTATACCGACTGATTTCCGGCGCTCGATATATTTGACTTTCAAGTAATGTGCTTAAACATAGTGGTGTCATTGAATAAAAAATGAAAATGATGTAGTAATTAGTTGATTGCGTTTATAGTCACTGGAAAACTGGGCAATATGTGTGTACTGCAGAGTCCAATGCAGTGCATTCAAAAGCATGCGGTCTATATTTTATACCTATATATTGAAAACCGCTGTCATAGGCTACTAGCGATGTGGTAGATGATACGGACGACTAATTTTGCGGCGCTCGATATATATTTAGCTGAATTTATCTGATTTGTATGTTTGCGATTTACAGCCCTAGTATTATTTTTGTTTCACATTTAACCTTTTCTTATAAACGTATATGATGGTTTCATTTAATCTTTAAACTACAAATGCACTGTTTCACTATCCAAGCATCAGACGTTGAATCCATCATCAGTACTTTGATTTAAAGTGTCGTTTTTGCAGCGATTTCCGATATTGCTCCGACACTTTACACGAAATCGAGGTAGTGTGCAGTCAGCCGTAACAGTATCGACGTCAATTTCTATTTCATGTGTACAGGTCTCATATTCGCCAAAATCGTACTGTGACGTTGGCGATTTGGATGCCAAAGCCGCAACACTTAGCTGTAATGGAACATTTAACAACACGTTCGTGAAAAATGGTCGGCACTGCACTCTGATCGACCAATCAGCCGAAAACGAATCAAAATACCAGAACTGGTTATGTCAACATGGCAACTGGACAACAGTTGACGAGTCGCAAGGTAAAACTAAGTGCAAAAAGAAAAATTCAAAACCTAAAATATCTATTCCAGTTTGGTCAAGGCATTTAACAGGCTTCACTTTATCTAAAGGTCTCGTGCCTCTTTGAATTTCTAATCGTGTTCAATTGTATCACACTCGACTTGAATATTACCGGTCTTCCATTTGTAATTATATGTCTCATTATAAATAGTCTTTTTGCGTTTGAATATCACTTAAACAAACCTAGAAAAACGTTACAGATTGTATCACTCAGTATACAATATCCACGTGGTCAGACACTTTGCAGGAACCCTACCAATTTTAGTAATAAAGTATGCAATTCCATAAAGGACTCGATGTCGACCTTGCTCTATATGCCATTTGTTCTCTAACACAATGTTTCGATTCGCGCGTGAGCTATATCTGTTTGATTGTTTTTGGTAATTTCATCAAAATAGAAGCCCTAAAAGTTTGACAAACAAAGTTATACATCAACATAGTCTCGCCAAATAAAAAAACAGCAGAACATTTCAATTTGTTTTTGATATAGAACTGTAGATATAAAACTAAGACATGCACAGATTGATAGAGGTCGGCCGAAATTTAGACATTCGTCGAAACTATATCCTTTTGAATGTCGAAAACAAAAGGTTTCCACATATTCGCTGATCATGTGCATAGTCATGTGACTGTTTAAATACTTATATTTTTCTACCTTTTTTTTGGTGATAATCCTACTAATGAGCCGTTTTATAACAATTTAAAGACCGCTTATAATCAAATGGAGTGTATCACTTTCGAATAAGTCTAGAATTTCGAAGTGACACTGGACCTTTAACCAACAAGAAGAAATAAAATAGTTGCTGATAAAGATAATATTTTTTTATTTGTTTCGATATTTTTCACATTTATTTCTATTTGATAATGGCACCTGCATTTCGTACTTGTAAGGCTATTCCGGAACCCCATTAGTAGGTTACCTCCCGTAGTAAACCATCGGTTACATCCCTTGATTATGACCAATACCACTTCCGGGAACTCTTTACTTCCGATTTAGAAAAATGGCATATAACAATAGAATAATTGATGCGTGTAAGAATGACACATTAGACCGTTTGAAAATTGACGAATTGAAATATTTCATGTATCATTTCAAGACGTTGTCAGTGTTATAAAGCAATAAGTCCTTCACAAGGAGCAGTAATTAAAAAGATAACCTTCTAAACACGTTTTCGTAAAATTCCTTTTTTATGTTGCCAGCCGGGGAAGGGGATGAACATTACATAAATATACATTAAATCCCCTAGGGTATACATATGGTTGAAAATAAATATATTTTACATATGTTTCATTTGTATATAACTGTTTAATGCTTTATGTTACGCAACTTTCACCCTTCATTTGGCCCTTTTTCCAAAAGTGGTGTTGCGGCAATGTCCTTTTTTCTTTATTTTCTTTATCACGTTTAAGCAGTTACACGTGTATAGTGTTTGTTCCTTTTTTATTGTAACGTTGCATTATTAAAAGAAGTAGTAGTATTCGAAGGATTAACTTCCCTCCCGAGCCCGGAAAACAGCGTTGCTTTCTCTTATATATTATTTTTATCTATGGAGATGTAGATATGTAGGACATTTTTTATCTTAGAATAAGGCGGGCCCTATACGGTTATAAAAAGGCCCGGTTAGTTACTGTCCGGTGCCAATCACTATTTGTTTGTTTTAAATTTGCTATAGGACGGGTCTTATAAATGTAGAAAAGACACTGATTGGAAACTCTCATATGCCAATTGTAATGTTTTTTTTTATGTTTACTGAGGGTTATGTGCACAAATGACCCCTAGCTGTCTCATTCAGTGGTTTAATGACCTCTATGTAATTTGTTATTGTGCGTTCTACATCGTAATGCCCCATGGGTCTGTGGACACCTGGTTTTATATGACATTGGATACATTGAAGAATCTCACTAATTGATTATCTTGTTTTAAGGAAATATTATTTAGTAATTTTCTAGTAATCTTATTGGAGAAAATTATATCAATATTCTGGTGCCACCCCCAGAAAACATAATGGAAACTGAAAAAACAAAATGCTGCAAAATTTAATAAAAACTTTTGATGCTATAAATCATGTATTTGACATACTTTTTTAGTATTCTGCGCCTTGTATTAGCACTATTTCAGCCATCAAAAAAGAGTTTTTACAAAGAAAAACTTATATTTTATTTCATTTTTTTGAATAACTTTAAATAATAAAATTAATTCAAATAAACTAACAGTTTTTAATAAAAAAATATGTCTGAAAGGAAAGGGTATAACGGTGACGAACATTACAGATAATTTTTAAGCCTTTAAAATAGGTTTTTATAAAATAAAAAAAACAACAAAAAAACATTATGTCTGATAGTGACGGACGTTACAGGGACTGACATTACAGATAATAGTCCAATCCTGTTATAATGTTTTTTTAAAAACTGATCAAATATCAAAGCTATCATGTAACGGGACAAACTGCCATTCTTCGACTAGTTCTGCGAATAGTGTAAAATTGCTTTTAGAAATAATACCAAAATGTCCACATACACATTTAAAGGTAGACGATAGCTATCAAAAAAACATTAAATCATTACTCTTTAATTGTAAGTTCAAACAATATGGCGTTTTACACAGTTGTTTTTACTCCATTTGCATACTTTACTGTGCGAGTATTCACACTCGTTTAACTCGCTTTTTCTGTGGAAATTAATAAAGGGAGACATTTTGGTAATCATGATAAATGCCCTTACAAACACAACACTATTTCAATGATTTTTCCCCATTTTCATCCTCTGTCGGCCGAATTATTAAGCAATCTCTACGTGTGAATGAATGCTACGAAAGTTACGGGAGTCGACGGAAGTGGAAAACATTTTCGCGCATGCGCATATGTAGCAAATAACGATAAATCATCAGGGGGGCCGGAATACCCACATGTACAACTTTATCAGGCTGTCATAATGAGGTTACAAATATATCATTATATTATTTTGCCTTTGACTTGTTCTACGCGGGCAGCATCAAGAAAAACTTAAACTGTTTCGGCGTCAAATTCTTATTCGATGTATTTGCTTTTGAAATTACTTATATGCATATATCGTTTTTATATATTGTCATATGTCTTCCTAGACCTAACGTTTACCTTGTAAATGTAAAATTGACAATGATGCGCTTTGTACAAATTGATAATAAAGCTTTTTTTAATCCTGTTGTTTTAAAAGGCATTGGACAGGTGCATTTTGGAAATGTTGCGCTGCTCTCATTCGTTTTATTGGGGACATTTCGACATAATTTCAAATCAACAACATCCCAGGACTGACCAAATCACAATCTAAACGATGGCAATTTCTTTCATCTGGCCGAATATTAAGACAAAAGTTAAGCCTTTGGGCATTCATGTCTGCCAATTGTAGATGCATTCATCCCACGACTTATTTTTCGCGGAGGGGTTCACTTATATAGTAGCCGTTCAGTGTCTTTTATTGGAGAAACTGATAGCATAGTTAATCCTGTTACAATCGGGTGTATAAAGATGTTATTGTATTTGCTGAAAGAAGACTGAATTTGATACTTGTAGCGGAAACTCTTTAATAAGACCACGGCATTTTGACTTCTTCTCAGAATTAAACATTTCAAGCATCACATTTCCAATGTATAGGTTGGCAATCAAGACTGCGAAGGCAGGCCTCTAGCGGTGGGACCGGACTGTCGTGTGGTTTGTTTGGTGAGTAAATGTTTGACTACTAGTTACAAGTTGTGCAGTGTGCTAGCTACTAGTTACAAGTTGTGCAGTGTGCTAGCTAAACAGGTTATAGCTGTTTAATTTAAAGGTCCCGTGTTCCATTTTAAAGTATAAACATGTCATGTAAAACTAACTAAAGACATTTACTAGCCTTGGTTTAAACCATCTGCAGAGTTCTGCTTTTTATCTGGCGAAAGCCGGTTGTTTGATCGCTTTATTGTTCAAACTTTCAGTCCTCCTAATTCTATTGTGTTAACTGAAAGAAATTATTTGTGACAAATATTTAGCAATGTAACGCATAGCCTAGAAATGGCAGACAATGTTCGCCACTTTTGCGGACAACCTACTACGTCCGTTTTTTTATCAGCTTCATTCAATATGTCACCTAATACTTCATCTTCCCTGATATATAATGTTGCAGATTCATCATTGTCACTGAAATCGTCATCCACGCCTATATCGGTATTCATTATTTTCATCCATGCCTATTTTTCATTACACCATTGTTTTACCTGCTATTGTAAAGCGTGAATGCTCAGAACACCGAACCACAGTCTTCGCAAGAAACCATGATGTGTATGTTTTCTGTATTGTTTATAGGTATAGCATGATCATCCTGTCTTCTTACGTCGTATGGGGGATTTTCTGAACTGTAAATACACTGTTTGTGGGAAGAATTATTCGAACTTCAAACGAAGGAGCTCCTCATATGCTGTATGCTTTTGTCCCATTGTGACTTCTAACACGTTCGTGCACATGCGTAGTGAATCCGATATAATAGGTTTTAAATGTCTGAACAGCTTTTGAGGGTTTCTCGGTACATTTGTCTGGCTAAGTTCATGATTTGTTGTTAATCCACGGGGCTATTGAATAATTCCAAGTAATTACAGTTTCTTCTAGGTGCTTATTCCTAGCTGAAATACATGTTCTGGTAAAGAGCGATTGTATATTAGTTATATGATGTCTTCTTTCAGCATACAGGTCAATTACTCTCGGTTCGTTTGCCGCTTCCGACACCATGTCGCTCAACATTATCAGGTTCCTCACTCGAGGATCCATGAATTCGTCTTTCTCCAGGTTCAACTGTAGTCACTTTATGAATTTAACTTTTAGATAAACGAACCGCTGCATACAATAGTTGCCATGCTCTTACATAGCCATACTGCGGAGAAGGTTGTATCTTTTCAAGAGCTCTCTGGGTTTCACCAATCAAAGTATCGTATTTCGTTAACCATTCGAAATGGTTTTCTCCGGTAAATGTTAGACAAAGAAAAAACTTATCAGTAAATGGGGCCTATACTACTGTCTTTAAAAACGCACTAAGCTTAAACTATGTCGTCCACAGCTTGATATTCTACAATAGTGGAAATACAGTTTGATGCTTTGGGCAAGATGGGTAAGACATTTGCATTTGTCTTTCATTTAATCTCCATGTTTACCCAACCCGCCATTCTCTTTTATTACTTTAAGGTTATCTATTACCATATAAAGTCTGGTTCGACGTAATATAGTTCAGTGTTTTGATGTTTTATCAATCACAAATAATTTATCAAAACGAAAAGTGTCAGTCAAAACTCCCGAACACTAGATGTAAACGTTAAATGAAAGTCATTTGCTCACATAAAAATCAACTATTTTATTACCGGCTTAATTTTGCATGGTAAGCAACTACTGGAGAACTCCTCTGTCTTAGAAACAAGCAAATATATAATCGTGAGTACTGGTTAAGACACCCAAACACACGCCTAGGTCAACAGGCTGCTCAAGTTGGTTAATGTACAATATCTTCTGATAAAGAAAAATCTGATGACGACCTATTTCGGATCTTTTTTGAATGATAGGATTTTCGATGTCGCTGTTTATATATCAGTTAACCTGATACAGTTTTTCTGTCATGTTTACGGTCAAATGTAGTCTTTTGGTCGTCGTAAATAGGAATCTGGGATGGTTACTATAGGACTCCGCTTTATAAAGAATTTGCACGCACTTTCAAAATCTTGACATCTACAAATTGGTTGGTTTGCAAAAGCATCAACAATGTAAACGTCGTTCGGCTGTTTTCAAATTCTTATAACGTAGCGTATATCGGGGAGACATACTTAAAGCCACTGCACTCCAGATATGGCCTAGGCTATCGATACACTATGTTTTGAAGTGATACTTGTTGTAAAAATTACAAAAGGTCATTCAAAATTAAAAACATTACCTCTAACATTTACCCTATTAGTCACAGCGTATACGATTTTAGCGTGGTTTCAGTGACTAATTGTGAAAAATCACAATAACTGTAAAAAGTTTCATCCTGAAACCTCTTGCATTCATGATATTTTCATATTAACAAATTTGCCGCATGTTTTGAAACTTCTGAATGTTTGATCAAAATCTGGAGTTCAGTTAGATTTGCAAAAGATTGACAGGCTTCTTATTTATAAGTGATATATTCTGGAATGAGTTTCACACCACAAACACATTTATTTTTCAGTTGGCAGCGGAACTCTGGTTGAAGCATCTACACTAAAGCCTCCGACGTTTATCTCTAACTGCCCACCTACAGATCTGAAAGACAACTACTTAGTTCACGATAAAGCCGGAGGTGTCCCTAT
>JAULCC010499710.1:0-18737 GCA_032358795.1 Nuttallia obscurata | reverse complement strand
ACGTTTATCTCTAACTGCCCACCTACAGATCTGAAAGACAACTACTTAGTTCACGATAAAGCCGGAGGTGTCCCTATCAGTTGGAATAAACCTATTGCTATGGGCAACGATGGCATAGCGACGAGGTAGGTATCGTGATAATGAGAAGAGCGAAAACAAGACAAATTTATAATTATTGGTTCATCATTAATTCCATGGATAAGAAATAGAGCACAGTGTTTATAGGTATTGTATTCGCTTTATACATCGAAACATGTATGTCCGAGCCCCAATGTGGGAAGTTCTTGCTTTTTTTTAAATCATCTGAGAAAATCATGGCATATAGAAACATTTTTTCGAATCAGTATCTTGGAAGGAATCAGTATTTACTATCTGATGACGGGAATGCGAAGGGTTTCCTTTCGGATTTGAATCCGTAGATTCTTTAGCGCATGTGAGTTGCAATATCAACCTTTATAAGACAACATCTAATGTTTTACGATTAAAGCTTGTTAATGTGAAGTTAATATCATCTTCCAAAAGAATAATGACCCAAAACATTTGTATGTTTTGTATTATAACCTATCAGAAACATGCATACACGTAGAAAAAACGCCGAAAAAAGTATCTTCGATACTGGCCTCGAGATAAGGTATATTTAGTTATATACTTATTTATCTTAGCACTTTCTTGTGATAGCTTGTTGCTTGAAGAAACGGATTGGGTCTGGTTTTTGGGTAGAACCAGTAATTGGTGTCTAAAGAAGGTCATGACAAAGGCCCTCTTCAAGAATCGAACCCGCAACCCCTGGGCGCAAGGCGAGCATTAATTTCATTACATCACTGCGCTTGTTGTTGCGTAATACAATAAACCAAAGTATAAAGACAGGTTTGTCGAGCAAGTATTTCAGACTTCCATATAATCTGCATAAAACTAACAATAAAATATTTTGACTTTAAGCCAGAAAGCATGCAATGCGCCTTTATTCATAAATCGAGCCTTTGATAGACACATTCTCGGCATTAAGCTTTAATTTTAAATAGGCGCTAATCCATTTTTTATTTCTGTTATTGATTTAATTTAAATCCAAAGAATACTTACAACTTATAAACGTAGACCGTGTTTGCAACCGCCTAAGCTGCTTCAGAAATGCTGCCGAGAACAAAGATTGTGCAAGGTTTTCTAATCTGAAATTGGTCGTAATAGGCGTTTCATATTTTAGAAATAATTGTCATTTTTGTATCAGATTCGTGCAGCTGGTAAAGCCATTGCTCAAACCCAGCTCGCAGTCTATCATATATATTTAGGACTGATATGTAAAACTGGTACTGCATGTCAAGTCGAGGTTGTCATTTTTGTGATTTAAACCGTCTGATATTTTATATATGTACATGTAGCTTATAGTACATGAATTATAACCGGACTCTGTCCGTCCATACGTCGTCCGTCAGCATTGTCTTCGATAATGTTTCCTGAATGGATCTTTATCATAGATGGCCTATAGCCTCCCGGTATACTAACCTCCTACAAAGTAGTTTCGTTTTGGATATAAAACATGGCCGCCCGGAGTGTGTGTCAATCGGCGCTCCTCGGCCATGTAAACGGAAATAACTTCGGATATCATAAAAGGAGGAAAGTAGGTCCGTGAAAACAAAAAAAGAACCGAATAGAACATAGCTGCGTCCGTTTTGTTTGTTTGTTTGTTTTATTCGGATTTAACGTCGCTTTAACAGTACTTCAGTCATATCGCGACGTCCAGCTCATTACAGGTGGAGGAAGACTCCGGGGGACCTCTGTACGAAGTGTACATAGTGTACAGAGTGCATCCGGGTAGAACCACCGACCTACCGCAAGCCAGCTGGAAGGCTTCCTCATTTGAAAAATCCGAAGTGCGGAAGAGAGGTTTTTGTCGGAAAACTTAAAACTCAGAGCCTAATGCTGCAATTTTGAAATTATTTCACAGCACTCTTCATTAGGTGATACTGTTTCCAAGTTGTTAAGTGTGATGTTATGTATATAAAGAATATAGCAACGTTTATTCAGGTGAGCATTTAAGGGCGTCCATGGTCCTGTTGTATAAACAAATGCGCCACATCCGTAGTTTTGTTAAACTCTCGCAAATGGAGAAAGACCGATTGAGTCGACAGTGGCAATAAAAAAGTATTGCATTGTTAGGAAAGTTTTGGCCCCGGTGTAAATATCCATTCTTAAGAATATTCCAGTACTTGAACTCAAGTATGCTACTTATTAACAACTATCATTTAGTAACCTACCTGATATAAATCTAGAAACTCAAGTATTTTGAGCTATATATTCTCATGTATGTGCTCCTTTGAAAAAGCTATTGAAATATACTCTTTATTTTAGGTATCGTTAGTATTTTTGAAAAACGGAAACAAGTGTTCAAATTACTAAAGAATAAAACAAAGAAGGTTTTGATGAATTCTTGGCCTGACTCGAAAGCACAATTTCTTGAAAACATTCGCTGTCAATAAAATCTGCTTTGCCCCTAGTTTTAAAAATAATGTAATAAGATTACAGCGATGCTTGGAAGAAAAAAACATTTCATGGTATAGAGCGTAGCTACGGGCGAGTCGGATTTTGTCATTGAAAGAAAAACATATGAAAGTTTACCATGTAGTATCCAGAAATCATATGAGAAATCTCGAAGAGTAAACTTTAAAGGTTAAGTTAAACAATAAACAGTTATGACGATATTCGAACGTCGACGTTAGATAACGGGTATTGCACCCCCAACCCGTATACTGACGATTTACTACTCTATTCTCATTTCAGCCCTATGAATCTAAAGCTATTTACTTACAGAGTTATCCAGGTAGGAGGAACATCCAATGGCGGGGATTTCGAGGTCGGCAAACAACATAACATTGTATACCTGGCCACTGACACTGATGGACTTTCTACAAATTGTCATTTCTCATTTGCTGTAACCGGTAAGTTCCATGATTACATGTTTTGAGATTTTTGTAGCACAGTTCATAACACAATTTAATCGTTCATGAAGTTTAACCTTTAGCCTGCTACGGGCGACCGTAATAGAATTTGCAAACAGCTTGGATCCAGATTATACGCCGAGTAGCTCGGCGTCTAATCAGGATCCAAGCTGTTAGACACTTGGCCAAATGTTTCTCCAAATATTGGGCGATTCTGATAAATTTTAAAATCAAGGCAGACGGCAGTTTAAGCAGACGACATTTCTTCAGCAGGCTTAAGGTTAAAAACTTCAAAACACAAGAGTCCATCTATGCGTTCTCAATCTGTCGTGAATTTGAACGATTAAAATCAAATGCTGGATGATGCACATGTGTTTATTCAGTGAAGGATGTAAACTTTTCCATGAGTCAACGTATAAGTATGTTTGTTATCCATGCGTGTGTGTGTTTCGATAACCGATATGAAAAGCATGAAAATCATATTTTTGTCGTACATCGCTTCGATGACAGTTAACTCTAATTGTTTTAAAATTGTCTTGCTTTGAAATGCTAAAATCAAACGCCAGATGACGAAACAATTTCGAACTGTGAATTTATTTCTTTTAGCGCCGAATTTAATGTCATCTTTTGAAGTGAAACAAATTAAACACTCCGTAATTATTATCGACATTGTTTTGTCTAAATCAGGTCAGTATACTGAAAAGTAAAACACAAACACACTGTATATATTTCATCCATTTTTATTGCGTTCTACAATAGATGCAAGATTTCGCTAGTAGCCTAGCAATTGTAAGTGAGTGAAGATATAACAAGGTGGGGGAATCACTCGTGCTTTTCAAGTACAGGACAAAATTGCTTTTCACAAACACGACAAAATGGTACCGATTGAAAGCCTTCATTAGCGCGCGTTCCATGCACAATATGATTAGTAGCAATTGAAGGGATATACTTGTAAACATTACATTTTATCGTCCTCGAATCAAGCGCAATTGCTCCAAAATATGAGTGGATAGTACATGCAAGAATGATTTCCCCAATGTGTATAAGAGATGTTTAATGACCACAGTGTATACACCTGCCATGTTTGTGTAACCAGGGAGTCCAATGATACGTTAGCCAAGAAGACTGGTTCACAATTTATTTAAAGGTTATACTCTGACAGCCAGGCTATAGCACTAATTGCTGGAGTATACTGCCGTACTACTGGGGCAACTATATGTTGACTTCAGGACAGCTGACATAAGAGTACCGGATTAATTTCTTTTGATGTAGGCGTAAGAAGCAGAAAAAATATATTTAGTTCAGCCCGTGCAAAGTGACCACTTACTCACCAAACCTGTTTAACAGCCCTTCACACCTCTCATTCATACTATTTACTATGGAATGTTTGACGAATTGCGAATTAACGTAGTATCTCACAAAAGCGCACAATCTAATGGTAAATCAGTATTGATGAATATATATATTCCCCACTTGGAAAATGTTTTCCGTCATTTACTAACTTATACAACTCAACCAGAATGTGCAGGCTACTCATTTGACCACATTTGAGCTTCTTTGCCGGAAGCTATACCACGCACGAGCAATATTTCGTCTGCCTCATTTTTTTACATCACAGATTCAGTAATTGTTTGACAAAATAATTGGCTGAGTGTCAAACAGCCTGATTCCGAATGAGACGCCGAGTTACTCGGCGTCTCATCCGGTTTCAAGCTGTTTACAAATGACTTAAAACTCGGGGTAAGGCAGTGAAGGTGTTAATGAATAAAATGAAAACAATAATGAAGGGCATTTACTCAGATCACTTCACACTATTTACAAGTGAAACCAGCAATACAATAAATTAAAATGTGAATATCTGGTTGGCTCTATCTTACTATTTATTAATTAATTAGTACACTGTTCAGTAAAAAATATCTTTTACTAGCATGCAAATACAACATAGATTTGAAAACTGGAAAATCAGTCCATCTCAGATATCACACACTCTTGAATATATCTAAACCTACTAACTGATATCAAGTAATGGATACCTTTACTGATTTACAGGATATGACATTAAATTTCTGTTGACAGAAATTGAACCTGCAACTCCTTATTTCACAGCATACAATCATAAACTAGCACATTAAAGTAAAATAAAACTGACTGATTCATACAAAATATTCTCTCTATCTTGTTGAGTTGGAACAATCTATTGACCATATCTATCAGGGGGTCTCCTAGTCCGATAAGGACGTCGAAGCGTTCTCCCAGGAGTAGCTGCTGGTAAAGCTGATTGCTGACCCGGTGATCGGCCATCCACCACCGAATCGCCTACACCAGTCTGCTCCCTGTTGTCATGCAGGGTTGTCCGAGGCTTACTCAAGTTTAGGCTAGGGATAGATTCATTGGTAGTAGTACTTGGTACAGAAGTGCTAACAGTTTGAACAATATGGTTGTTGTCGGTCAGGTTTCTCCTGACAAGGATGGTATTTTGGGCACATATTGGTTTACACTGTAATTAACCCCTACACTGTCTTACCGTGAGTTTTAAGTCATATGCAAACAGATTGAATCCTCATAAGACGCCGTCTCATCCGGATTCAAACTGTTTGACTCTCAGCCAATTGTTTTTGCCAAATATCTGTGAAGTTAACAATGCGGCATACAAAATATTGCGCATCTGCGGTATTGCTTTCGTCAGTGAAGGGGTTAACACAATGATCTACATCTGTTTTGTTTGTTTGTTTATTAATGTTTATTAGGAATTCAACGTCGCATTAACAGTATTTCAGTCATATCGCGACGTCCAGCTCATTACAGGTGGAGGAAGAACCCGGGGGACCTCTGTGCACGATTTGAGGCACAGAGTGCACCCGGGTAGAACCACCGACTGCAGTGCTAGGTCTAGCGGATGTTCAGGTGCAAGGCATTTCCCTCGCTCAAAACTATTGTTCCCTGGATATTTTATGAGGTCCTGTAATTTTGTCATTGGTTGACTTAAATCAGGTGTATGTGCCATTTTGATAATTGTAACTATAAAGATTTAGGATGAATGACAAATGTAATTACCTGTCTTCTTCTTTGGAAAATAAAGCGTTCAAATAGCGCGACAATTAATACTATTATTTTTTTTTCTCTCTAAATATATATGCAAATAATAAAATAATCCCTGGTTGACATTTGCATATATTTTGAGACGTATTGTTTTAGCTTTGGCATGTGAATCGCTATCTTGGCCATCTAACGGACACATGAACTGTTCGGATGATAACTTGCTAGGCAGTTCATGCACATATTCGTGTGATACCGGCTACAAGACGTCTGCGAACAGTACCTGGTGCGTGAACACTAACAACCCAATTTGGACACATATACCTATTTGTGAAAGTAAGTCTGAGCTGATTGTATTTTTTCATGAAATTAGCACCTTAAACCCATGATCTATTCGTCCACCATTCGAACGTTAACTCAACACAATGTAGAAACATTTTTTTTTAGCCCACCTGAGGTTCATGGTGGGCTATTTTGATCGGTATATGTCCGGTGTCCGTCCGTCAACATTTGCTTCAAACGACATCGCCCCTGAACATCCTGGACAATTTTAATTAAACTTTCCAGTAATTTGTCATAAGTGATCCCCTTTCAAAGTTGTTTATAGAACTGGATTTCATGCAGAACTCTGGCAGACATGGCAAAAAAGGAACACTTTAAAGATCTTCTCCAAAACTAGTGGCCAGATTTGAAAATAAGTGTTTTCTTGGTTGACCCTCTACTAAGGAATGTACAAATTATTTTGTTCAGTAAAAAAAACATGGTTGCCAGTGGGGGATAATGAGTCAGTTTTCCTTATATGTATATAGTGAAAACTTAGGACATCGTCTTCTCCAAAACTAGTGGTCATATTTGTTAATAATTTGACGTAAATGTTCCTTGGTTGACATCATTAATCTTCTTGTCTGAAACCATACATTTTAGAGCTTGAATATTTTTATGGTTAGCGCCTTCAGGGCCAAAATGACCCTCTTGTTTTACTTATATATTGACGTCGTTGTGTAGAAGTATATGTTGTCAACACTGCTGTTTCAATAATGTTCATCATGATTTAATTTTACCGGCATATAATGTCCTGATAACATTTATTGGCAAATCCGTTCGTCTTCTTGAATCATATAGCGATATTGTACTTTAAGTGAATGCTCCTCTTATATCTAAAGCGAAATTAATTGTTTCATATTTAGAATTGTCATGCGGACCTCAACCCACGTTGTTGCACGGGAGTGTTGTATGTGACGGCAGCAACTATTTGTCCACGTGCACACTATCATGTGATGATGGTTTCACTTTAGAGGGTCCTGGTTTTACACAATGTGATGCTAATGGCACGTGGACATCTGTACGTGTCACAACATGCAAAGGCAAGAACATATTGTAATGTGAAAATGGCATAGCAACTAATTGCACATAGAGAAAAGCAATAGAGTATTGTGTAAAAAAGTGTATAATTTACAGAATTATTTCCTGTGCATCCGTCTTTTCTAGACCGTTGATATTTCGAATATCTAAGACTTTCTAAGATGAATCTATATTCAAATATGCAAAATTATAATGAAATGTTTGTCTTAAAAAATAAAATAAAATTTTATTGTTTACCCTTTACATTGTATGAGATGTTATAATTAGTGTTATTGTTGATCATTGGGCTACATTGATGATTTTCAAGATGTGCCTAAAAATTATATAAATATAATTATAAACTATAAATATAATTATAAATTAATATTTCTATGTAATAGCGTTTATCAGACCCTGTGAGTTGATGTGCATTTAAAAAGGATATAACTCTAACCTGGTCACTTGTTCCGTTGATTATGGGTATTTGACTGAAACGATTTCTGCTAAATACAGTAATATACTATTTTTCACACAACTTGATACAAATAAACGCTTATATGAATATGGCTGTGTAAAAAAAGTTTTCATAATCGGACAATTTTCATTATCGATTAAATATATAGAAAATCAGAACTAAGAGATGTTTGTTAAATATTATATTATGCCTCCTTTAATGCCATGAATGTCAGTGTGACCTTGAGCTTTAACCCAATGACCTCAAAATGCAGCAGGCTTCTTCTAGTACTAATATCACTGTGACCTTGCCATTTGACCCAAGGACCTCAACATCAATAGGAGTCTTCCACTAACCAGGTTTTAAATCCAAGTTAGTTAAGTTTGAGGACCGCTGCGAAGGAGTAGGCATTCTTGAGTTATCAGTCGGAAAGCTTTTCGCGTTCAGAGTCACTGTGTTCTTGATCTGTGACCTACTGTTCACAAAAGAAATAAGGGTAATCTACTTATCGTAATAAACCTTCCTACTAAATCTGAAGACTGTAGATTTAACGATGGATGAGTAATTGATCGGAAACCATTTGGTCTGCCAACAGACAGATCGACCATCCTACTGACATACTACTTCTTTCAGAAGGGAGGCATAATAAAAATTAATTGTATTTTTGTGTTCGAATGACAAGGCCCGTTCTATGAAAACAGTAGGTTTAATTTGTGATATTACATTAATAATGACATTGCTTATTTCCGGTTAAATATAAGCATTACGTATTTTCTTATACAAACAACACGTTAATTATAAGAACCAATGACGTTAGAAAATCAATTAGAAAAAGCTTATAAACACCTAGTTGTATTGTCATGTGATAAAAAGAGTATCACGTTATATAAAGTTTTATTAGACTCGTCCTGGAACCTTTATTAAGCTCGCCAGAGGCTCTCTTAAAAAGATTTCTGGACTCGTCTAATAAATTTATCAGATATCCTCTATGTTGGGATGTTGTAGTGCATGTCAACTGGTAAATTGACTTAAAAATGCTTTTCCTAACGGTATTCTATGATCTTCTAGCGCTTATGTATGCTGACGACGTAGCCATATGAGTGATACAAAAATTAGGTAGGCACAACAATTAAACTGAATCGCAGATTTTTGCGATGAATTGTACATACAAGTTAATTTCGATAAAACAAAAAATATGATATTCAGAAAAGGTGGCATTTTAAGACATAACGATCAAAAACAATCTCAAAAAATTTACAATACCTGGGTATGTATAAGACGCAAAAACTGGTGTGCTCAAAAACACATGAAAATGTTTCAAACCAAGTAATTTGATGTAAGTATTTTTAAGTATCAACGTGCATCTGGACAATGATTTATTAAGACCAGCAGAATTTAAAACAACTTTTTAATATGGTAAAACATATTTTAAGCTATTGCGCAGGGATATGGGGGTTCAATTAAATTCGGAAAAGTGCATTCTCACTAACAAATAATACTGCTCCTTACCACTGCACAATGCTAACTTTTTTGTGTAAGGGAAGTGTAATCGTCTACCAAATTGTATTTCATATGTGATTCTTTTTATTGTATACTGGACAAAATTCTGCGAATGTCCACAGATATTGAATGAGTGTCTGAACGATAAAAGACAGCACTTTTTAAACATCACTAATCGACTAGAGACTGGTGACCTGAGTATTGATGAGTCTTAAAATATATCAGATTTGATTTATAACGTATCAATACAGCAAATCTGGTAACAAAAGAAAGGTATTATGGTATAATGAGGAATGCAGAATTGCCAAATCAGAATTTTATGAAGCTAAAAGGAAAGCCAAGATAAACAAAATGAAATTAACTTGCGCAATATTATGGATAAAATAAATGAGTATGTGCATCTGAAACAGAAAACAAAATATAAATATAGTTTGCAAGAAAAAGATAAATTAAGGAATATAAGTAAAACTAGTCCAAACTCATTCTGGTAGTTTATAAAAAGACATAGAAATAATGCCAAAAATGAAAATAATATAAATAGTGAAGCTTTTTGGACGTATTTTGCAGAATTATCAAATGGAACAAATTCATAAAGTGCGTTATAAAGCGCTGAAAATTTGTCTGAGTCGGATTTCAGGATAGAATCATTAGATAAGCTATTCGACTGTGATGAGACAGAGCGAATAATAGCATGGCTAAAAAGAAATAAGAGTGCTGGTATTGATAAAATGGTCGCTGAATTTTTCATAGATGCAAAATCTATCACCGATTTCAGTACCTATATTTAATATTTTCTTTGACACAGGAATCTATCCAACATCATGGACAACCGGAATCATTGTATCTATCTTTAAAAAAGGCGACAGGGGCTATTCAAGCAATTACAGGGGCATAACTCTTATATGTTCCTTAGTTAAAATCTTTTCACTAGTCTTCGTAATAGGCTCAAAAAATGATGTGAAAATGAGCATTACTAAATGGGTCACGGTTTTGCTTTAGAGACAAAAAAAGTACTGTAGACTGAGTTTTAATTTTACATTGTATTATACTAAAGATAATATCAAGTAACAATAAACTATACTTTTTTTCAAGATTCTTTATTCAGTATCTTAAACATATAATATTTCTCGTTACATAAAACATATTACATAATTTGTACAAGTGACAAGTGTATGAAATAGTTACTATCATGTATGCATAAACAATTATATTTATACATTTAGTCATTACACATTATAAAAATGGTAATATTACGTAACAAATATATGGATGACTTTATGATTCGCATAAGTATAGATATACATTTGTTTTTAAGATTGAGGTTGAACCTATCATGGTTCTTGCAAATGCTCAAAACTTTCTGTTATACATACTCAAAAACTAATCGTACACCAAACACACACACAACAGACAGAGACATAACAAAAACTAAATATTTTATACATTTCCATTTGTACTTAAAAGACACGCACGTAAGTTAAAGGCCTTCAACCAAAATTGTCCCACTTTAAAAAATTCGTTGTGATGTGAAGACTTCATGAGCTCTGTAAACTTAAAAACACTGGGTCTTGTACTGAAATAAGTCTTAATAAATATTTTTCTGATATCCCTGTAGACAGGAAACACCAGCACAAAGTGATACTTTTCTTCTATATCATTGGAAGTACAGACTATACAGGGACGATGTCTACGTTCTATTCTATTTTGGGAATAACGCCTAGCTTCGATGAGCAGACTGTGTGCAGAAAGTCTCAGTCTCGTGAGAGCTATTCTGTATTATACAGCAGTGTGTCAAGATATTTCTCAAATTCAATCATGGTTTTATAGTTCTTATATGTGCATAATGATCGATTGCTTAACATGGAAGTATTCCATTGTTGCAAAAAACAATCAATGGCACTGTTTAAAATGCAAATGAAAATTACGTAGATCCACTGAGTAAGGGTTTGCCCACACATAAGAGAACCCATAGCTATCAAGCAGTGATTTTACGCTGCAAGCCCAATTATTTACTCCGCCACGATTGCAATCGTCTTTCATTGAATTGTATAAATATTCAATTGATATATTTTTTGAGTCAACAATATTACACCAGTATTTTATAATTCTCACAGACCTTTGGATATAAAGTGGGTATCTGCCGAGTTCACCATATACTTCCATATTGCACGTTGACGTTTTAACATGTAACATATCTTTGCAAATTTCAGCTGAATTCTTTCTATTTCTTTAGATTTTGAAAAACCCCATATCTCGCACGCATAATTCAAAGTAGCACCTACAAAAGCATAAAAAAGCTGCCACTGAGTTTTCGGTTTTAAATTGAAATTACGAATATTCTTTACAAGCACATTTAAGGCTTTCAGATCTATACCTGATAGGATTTACTGATTAAGAATAAAATTCCCCGTGAAAGTAAATACTGTTCCAAGGTAGTTGAACTTATCAATAGCTTCCAGGGTTTTATTATTGTATGTCCATTTCTCATTTATTCTATCTCGGCCCCTCTTTCTAAAAACTACAATTTTTGTTTTGTCTAAATTATCTTCTAGATCCCATTTATCGCAATATACTTTAAGCAAATCCAAGATTGTGGAGGTTTTAGGACTATCGCCCATAATAACCATATCATCTGCAAATAGCAAACGTTTAAAAGTAACTTCATCCAATGTAAGACATTTTGCAGAAAAAACTCTAAATCTTCTAAAAACAGAGAAAATAAGACAGGCGAAATTACCTCCCTTGTTTTAAACCTATTGCACATTCAAAAAAATCAGAGTATGATTTACACCCTTTAACACATGATGTTACTTTTGAGTACATATCACGAATTACGCAAAGTACTTACGCAAATAAACTATACTGTGCGTATATTGATTATGAGAAATGTATACCATAGTGAGGGATGCACTTTGGGTAAAGCGGGAGTTAGTTGTAATGTTTTGAATATCCTTAAATCAATTTTTAGTGATGTGTCTGCGTGTGTGAAAGTGTCAAACTATGAAAACGTGTATTACATATTCAATGTTATGATTGGTTTAAAACATGGGAAACCACTCTCGCCGATCTTATTTCTACTTTTATAAATGATATGAGCGATAATCTTGATTTTAATAACCTGGCAGAAAATGATCTTAACCAATTATGTATCTCATTTTGTTTGCTGATGATAAAGTTATGTATATCACTGACTGAAATAGCCTTCAGTCCCAGTTAGACAGTTTGTATATGTATTCAACTAAAAGGGGGTTAAAGGTAAATGTCAGTAAAACAAAACTATGTGTTTTTGAAAAAAGAAAATCACAGATGATTTATGAATGGTTCATAAGCAATGAAAAAATAGAACCAGTCGATAGTTTATGTTATGTTGGTGTGAAATTCTTCAGAACTGGGAATTTCATACATGATGTTAAAACACTATCATCCCAAGCTTTACGAGCAATGAATAATCTTTTGTCAGTTTTTTAAAAATTGAAATAGATGTAAGTACTAAGTTGTTTTTTTTTTATAGAAAGGTAGCACGTATACTACTGTACGGATCAGAGGTATTGGGTATTTACAACTTTTAAGAGATTGATAGAATACATATCAAATCTTTTTTAAAAGAGGTTTGTTTATATCATTAAATCTGATTTTTAGAATTTTAATTATACATTTGACCAATTACAAGTTATACTGTCTCGTTGACCGAGTACCATGTATATATATTTATATATCTGTTACATTTTTTCTTTCCTATAATCATCTAATGTATCAATAATTTTATTAATACAAATAACCATTTAGACTGAATCGGCGCTATATGACCTGTTAAGTGTCGCGGTGCCGTTAAACCCAACTCAATCTATCAATCAACAAATCAAATTCTGTAAAATTATACTAGAAGTACGCGCACAATCTATGAATATTGCGATACTAGGGGAATTTGGACGATTTCCACTCTCAGTTTTAATGTATGGAAAGATCTATGTTATATTGCTTAATGCAAACAATTTTACTTCTATTCAAAGAAGACTTACGGATACTTATACACAGGAATTGTTTACATCAAATGATAATTTACCGAAATTGAAATCTTACGCTTTTTGAAACATATCTGGATAATATTAAATACAATCCATTACGCATATATCTAATGCGTTTCAGAATATTTGCTCATAAAGTAGCAATTGAAACTTGTCGTTATAATAACGTATAACGTAACAACAGACTATGTATGGTATGCAATCAGAGTCAATTAAAATCTGAATATCAGTACTTGTCTGTCAAAATTATAGCAAGGAGAGATTACAGTTTTAAACGGTTTTGTAGCATAGCCTTCAGTACACAAGTTTAATGATATTCTCTTATCCCAAAATAAAAGGGTACCGTTGAATCTTGCTAGATACATTGAAGTGTCCATGAAAAAATGAAATACTATTCTAGATGTGCAATAAATTGACAAAAATAGTAAATTGTCTTAATAGTTAGCTTAGATTAATAAGTGAGTCTGAGTTTGATAATTTACAGAAATCTACTATCGAACATTTATTGATGCTGTTTATTTGACAATTGTATTTTCAAATGTCGAACATGACTGTATTGATGCTGTATATTTAACAATTGAATTTTCAAATGTCTTAGCGATATCCCGCTATTATGTTTTACTGTAAATGGCCAATGGCACATGTATGATGCTGACTGCCAATAAAAATGAGTTTGAGTTGAGTTCTTATACCTGACCACTTTAAACCATAGATTATCGCAAAACACATTTAAACACCTTTGTGAAGTTAACAAAAAACCACAAAAGTTGATTAACTTTGTTTAATTGGTCGTAATAACACTATGCGATATTAATACAATATCTGCTGTTCCCAAAGAATTTCGCTAGCCTGTCTGTGCTTCAACATATATATTATAAATTTCAGCCTATTTATTTACAAGCGTGCACAGTAATGTTGTTCCCCATTAATTTTATACATATTCTAGAGACCTTTTTTGTGAATTGGTATTATATGACCGACTGTCCAACGTGTATGAAAATAACAGTTATTAAATATAACCTTGAAAAGTTCACTCAAATATAATGTAACGTTTTCATTACTGTTGTTAAAAACAAATTTGTACATTGATCCATGGTTTCTGATTTGCAAGTTTAAAGTGATGAGTGCGACCAGGTTAAAAACAAATTCCATTAGTTATTTTTCACATTATAAGCAATATTAAAGCATGTCCGTGCTAATAGCGATTGCAAATTCGGTATTTAATGTCAAATTGATGTAGTTATATCAAAACAAATGTTAAGCACTTGCAAAATTGTATATTGTATAAAGCATAGCCTTCAAAGTATAAAATACATTACTATTATGTTGCTGTATTTCGCAGACAACACGGGACCAAAAATAACTTGTATTTCACCACAAAGATTTTACGCCGATAGAGGGCAGTTGTCAACGTCAGTAAAGTGGACCTTACCATATGCAACCGACAACTTTGACATAAATGTAACAGTCAAAAAAACAGCAGGCCCAGATCCTGGAGTAATCATTGAAGCTGGGAGAAGTCAATTTGTTACCTATAAGGCAACGGATAACGCTGGAAATGAGTCACCGGAATGCACGATAGAACTATTGGTAGAAGGTATAAATACTAAACTGCGGACATATGTTCAAGTTATGCAATTTCTCAAAAATGATTTCACTTTCCTAAACGATATATTCACTCAGTGACGGTGTAACAGTCCCAGTCTAAGTTTGTATTAATCACATTTTGTACGGGTTACGTAAAAATCTGTAATCATTACTCCACATAGGATATTGGTATAATTTTCTCACAAAATAGTAAACCCATTTTCTCTCTCATGACTAGAACAATAAATAGCTTTTCAGTATGTTCCCCATATACTCCCTCAGTAACCCGAACCTATACAAATGGTGTCGTTATTATGTACACATCTTAATAAAATGTATGTTGAAAAGGTGTGGCTGACGTCAATAGGGTGACGCCATTTTGCGGAGGTTCTAATTCACAATATTATTTTGATTTTAGGTACGGTCCCTGGTACCTATCAGTGCAAATATCCACTCAAATTAAACAGTTTACGGTCACTTTATTAGAGTATTTCATTATCACAGGGGCTGAACAAGAAACACAACGTCATCACAAATGCAAACGCGCGTAGTAAATTTTGAAGAAATCACGTCGATTTAGGTATGTTTTTATCGATTTCTTTGATATTCCTTATAATTTGTTAAAGAGACATAGAGCAAAAAAGAATGCAAAAGTTTGTCTTTCGATCACTAGATTGACCACCATGCAACTGTGCATGGTTATCGACGCCGCGGGCCTTTGGCTCAATCATCCCCTTAACAGCAGCTCCAATATACATGTGAAGTTGTCTCTTCTCTTTTAATGTGCCGATACAGATCCGTCTAGGTGTCAAACTCTGTCGTGCATTTGAAATAGCACATACAGTATATTTCGTCGATCCTTTTGGTAGATTTTTCGATTTTCCAAGATTTGAAATAGTTGAGTCGCATGTTAGTTCCTTGTACCATTACATTGTATGCACATTGTTATCGAACCACCACAAGATGAGATATGACGTGCCATACTCTCTTTAGTGAATAACTGTTTCTGGCAGCATGTGCAAAGTCCTATCGCGTAATGGCTGCATATATTAATCACGCCCCGCCGCGCCCCCATACACATACACACAAGCATCTTGGCATTTTCAGTGCATGTCCACAAAAACGGAAAAAATGACATTTCTGCTTTGCAATATACAAGAGTGTTCGTTACTTTAATGTTCTGTAATTTCGGTTGTGAAATAGAATGTTTTTTTAAGGATTATATACTTAGTACTACGTGCGTTTGCATCATGAAATGTACAACTGGCTGTTGCCAATCTGGAATTGATCTTAGTTTTTCTTTATTATACAAAGTACAACGCACAAAATGTGGTTATATAGCTCATGTTAAACGTAAATTAACATTCGAAGGACACATGCAAAAGAGTTGATGACTATTCATCTTAATCCGTTATACTTTGAAGTTGGATACGTCCGTTTGCATGCTTGGACAAAAACCTTTCATGAAGTGTTCTCGATAAACATACAGATGTATTTTGTTGTAAATGCATTGAGTTTGTGATGACGTTTCATTTCTTGTTCATCGCCTGTGGATATACATAAGATATATACCAACATAGATTTCCTTCATATCTTAATTTTCTATAGTTTTATATTTACCCTTTACATTATGTAAATATAGATCAATAGATGTTACAATATGTTGATCGAGGTACTACATGATCATAATTTTGTTTGCATTTATTTATATATATATTCAAAGTGCTACATTTATATTTTCGGCGCAAAACCGCCCGTTTGCTGATGTGCCGTAAACAAACCTGTTTCTCTTACGGTAAATGTATCTGTTTTATTTCTATTTTATCAATATATTCAAAGCTAAAAGGATTTGTCTCATGCATGTTACTTGTAAATAATTAATTTTCTTTGCCGTTGTTATATTTACGTGAACAATTAGTTGTTATATGACATTGTGAGTATTTAAAGCGTCTCTGACTCCCATCTACAAATTACGTTTATGCCTCATTAAGTGTAAGATGCGTCGTTAGCATCTTCCGTTACACTTAAAATGTACATGGGGTTTTGAAAGATTCACTATCGTATTTATGGCACCATTATCTTTCTTTGATTTATACTTTCAATTAAATACTCTTCAATAATCACGACGTCATATTGACGTCAGACTCGTATACTTCAGAAGAAGCTCACGCGGATGTCGCCTTTTGAAAGGTACACTAACCCTTAGATAGAAAACATAATTTCATTGGCTAGTTTTATGAAGAGGTTCCCATTGGAATCAATGAAACTGCTGCATTGATCGATTGAGTTGGGTTTTACGGCACCGCAACACTTTCAATGTTATATGGCGCCATCAGGAAATAACTTGTTGGATCCACATCTCATTTACATCAAGATAACAATATGGGGTATGGATCCAACAACTTAACACCTGCTGGAAAATCAAAGATACAGAAACTCCAGTTTACGTTAAAACCCTATTAGTCGCCTCTTACGATCATGCAAGAGTTAAACAAGGGTCAAAATTCTTGTGCTACATTAGCACGCCCCAGGCCCACACGGGGCTTCTGCATTTATTATTCATGTCTACGGAACAAAACGAAGCATAGCAAAGTATTTTGTTAAGGGAAGCCGGTGGTGTGTTAGATAATTTACGTATGTAAAAGATTTGTTTAAAAAAAATTGTTCCGTAGTGTTGATGTTCCCTTGCCTCTTTGGAAATCTAGCCTTATTCGAAAGTGCTTAAGTCCATTTGAAAAATACCGGTATTCCATTTGTTATTAAAGAATAGAATATATGCTTTTTAAATTAATGCAAAACAAAAGTAGAAATTTCACAATCAAAAGGTATCGATTTGCACATGCGCCAGTTCGATTTGGTTTAAGTAGTAATTACTTGTGGTAACACAATAAAATGAGGAACACTGAAAGCAACCAATCAAAACGCAGAAAACTTAAATTGGTATAGAATTAGGCCAGTAGATGTCATCAGTAAGTTTTACATGAAAATTCTTAACGTTAAAATGCACGGGCTCTATAACTGTATTTCTTGCAAATTGTGTTTATAATTATTAGGAATTTAACGTCGCTTTAATAGTATTTCAGTCATATCGCGACGTCAAGCTGATTATCAATCATATCGCGACGTCCAGCTCATTATTAGTCATATCGCGACGTCCAGCTCATTATCAGTCAAATCGCGACGTCTAGCTCATTATCAGTCATATCGCGACGTCCAGCTCATTATCAGTCAAATCGCGTTGTCCAGCTCACTATCAGTCATATCGCGACGTCCAGCTCATTATCAGTCAAATGGCGTTGTCCAGCTCATTATCAATCATATCGCGACGTCCAGCTCATTATCAGTCAAATCGCGTTGTCCAGCTCATTATGTCATATCGCGACGTTCAGCTCATTACAGGTGGCGGAAGACCTCGGGGGATCTCTGTACACTATTTCAGGCACAGAGTGCACCCGGGTAGAACCACCGACATACCGCAAGCCATCTGGGAGGTCTTGCAGATATGTTTCTACATGTTTGCCTTATATATACCACGAGTATTTATTGTGGTAACTCGTATATTTCTCACATTGCCTTTATTGCATCTATGTATGTCAATCTCTGAAATTAAATCAAATACTACGCTTCTGTACTATGGATTCGTTTTGACACCGCACGGTTATTTCAGTGGTAGAGCGTCCGCTTCCGGTGCGTGAGTTCAAACCCTGGCCGAGTCAAATTGTTAGTAGTGGCTTTATCTCCATAGCGCTCAGGATTTAGAATTAGCATTACGACTGGTGTGTCGGTGACCGGCCGGGGTTCAATCCGTCGCATATCAGTGTAAAACACTGGGCACATACAAGAACAAGAGAGTTCTACAGA
>JAULCC010499599.1:0-10854 GCA_032358795.1 Nuttallia obscurata | reverse complement strand
TATTCACTGATTGTATGATGAATAAATATATCAGAGTTTCAAGTTTAACCGAGATGAACTATAGTAAGAGAGCAAGCTCAAACCCTGACTTTCTAGGATGCCACTTCAAATACCCATGACTGTATTCAGTTTTACGTTGGGGAATCAATGGTACTTTTCACGAATATTTTGGAGCATGTGAACTCGATTCTAGACGATAAAATGAACTTTTAAAACATATCCTTTCATTTTCTAAAAAAAACATGCGCAATTATGAAAGTTTTTAATTGGTAACATTTTGTTGCTGAAAATGGTGTTATAAGGTCCTGAGAGTATACAACAGTGAGAATACCGACGGTTTGTGAAATGTACTTATTTTGGTTGTAAAAATCGAGACACTGTTTTCGACAAGGAAGTTGGGCATAACAAGTAGATGACCCCTACTGATTTTGAGACCACCAGGTCAAAGGTCGAAGTGGCCTTATACACAGAGAGCCTGTCAGATTGATATATAAACTAGAAAACGCCTTTACCTGCAGTCCTTAAACTCCAAAGGGAGTTTGGAAACCAGAAGATGAGTGTTGTTGATTGAAGGTTATCTTGTTAGAGGTCAAGGTAACTGACTCTGATAACAAACAAAAAATGCCATATTGATAACTAGAGAATGCTGGCCACATAATCTTCCGCAGATTCCGGACAAAGTGGCTCTCTGGGAGGCATGATATTTTACAATCATCTCATGTTTAAGCAGCATCGCCAACAAGTAAATGTGAAAAAAGTGCTTGCTTAATGTAAATATTATTATGGACAGAAAGACAAATGTTTTATTTTCTCTTCTCACAAGTCAAGTGGGAACAAGAAACAGGTCAATGGCACTAAACCTGGTTCACACAGACAGAATATATATATATATATTTTTAAAAACAACCACCTTGTCCTTTAAGCTAGACATGAGTTTGTGTGCTACATAGTTATCATAATCATCATGTAGTTGAGAATATATGTGAAGTTTTTTAAAGAATTGAATGACGACCTGTATGCGTTCATGCGATATGAACGCAATTTGTCACGCTGGAAATCCATGAAGCGCGCGCAGCTGCTTCATGGTGAATTTGTCCGTGTCATCAATTTCGCTCATATCGTATGAACGCACACAGATCGTCATATAAAGCTTATATTTGCATTTTTTGCAAGTTATTTTCAATCTCTATGTAACCAAAACCACACTCAAAGTTCGAAGTTTTAGCTCTAAAAGAGGAACAACGCGGGTTGGTTTTGTAGCTTGGAATAGCCTGCTGTCGTCCTTAGCTGTAATTCGCCTTTAGTTAATATAACCGCGCATAAAATAAATTTCGATAAAATGAAGAAAACAGAGGGTAATACGAGTATTTTATTAACATTTACTGTATTTGTTTACTAATTAAAAACAATAGTTTTATTTGTGTTGATAAGATTTTATTTGTATTTTGTTACGTTATTCATACAAATATCCAATACCAATTTGATTTTTATATTTCATCGGTTTCCACAAGTTTTGTTAATTTTTCTCTAGTTAGGAAGCCTTCCAGCTGGCTTGCGGTAGGTCGGTGGTTCTACCCGGGTGCACCCTGTGCCTGAAATAGTGTTCAGAGGTCCCCCGCGGCCTTCCACCTGTAATGAGATGGACGTCGCGATATGACTGAAATAATTTTAAAGCGACGTTAAATTCCAAATAAACAAACAAACAGTCTCTAGTTAGGGGGATATTTGGGAACATACGACCTATGTGTTGTTATAGCAAATTTGTTCATGGTTCTCGCAATGGTCAACTTTTAACAACCATGTTGATACGTAAATAAGATAAAAGCATGCAAAATCTGAAATCAAAGAAATGAAAATCCATACACGTTTATAAATCTTTTTTTGAAGGAAACCCTGAGAAGGAAATGAATGCTACGCCTTAAGTAAATAGCCCAAAGAGATGAGATTACTTTCTTTTACTTCAATAGACTTAAAAAAAAAACTGAAGGAAACAATTTATTTCTGAAAACCTTCTTTTAGAACCAGTGCTACAAAGGTGACAGGTACAAGCTATTACAATGCCACTGCTGTAGAGAAAAGAATACATTACCGTGATATTGTCTCTTAAAGTATTAAAAAAGATGATTTATTAAGTTTAAAATGAAAAATTCTTGAGTGTACTGGTTTCAATAGCACTATTGAAATCCTTATTCCATGCTTTTTTGTAATAAAAGAAAGACTAACACATATATATGTGTGACATTTTTTAATTCAGATTTTCAGTAAACCTGTATCACCATATTTATTATCATCATAATTATTTACATATATGAAAGTGTTTAGTGAAACATCACATGAAAATGACTGCTGGTGCTGAGTCTAGACCAAACACACCTGCACATGAACATCATATCAATGACTCCTTTGTTACATAACAATGTTAAGTTAACACTATTACTCCAGCAGATATACATATCCTCTCAAATCATCAACACTGGATGTTCTGTTTCTCTGATTGGGTAAGCCTTAAGCTGTTTGAAGCTGCTACCCAACCCCAGTACCAGTGTATAGTATAATGTAAGGTCTACACAGTTTGTTTTCAGGACCTAACCCCACAGGTACCAGCAAAGAAGTAGCTCTACGTATATTTCATCTTGGGTCAAAGAGGCAATGTACATGGTCAGGTAACTGCAATATCCATCTAACATGTCCACCACTTTAAAGTTCATGAATTTTCACAAACATGAGAATAAGGATTTCCATCAATGTTCTCTCTTCACAGAAAGAGACGAAGGAACCTTTTATCTAGAACACTATTTTACAATGTAATCTGAAATAGATTATTGTCAATGCCTAAATCAGTTGGTATCAATATAGTAACACTACTTTGAATGGTATAAAATGTACATGCCTTTACACCCTAATGCCGTGTGAATTTCATTCAAGAGCACAATAATGATAAAAGAAAATTGTTTACAGTATCCTATTTTACTGTTATTTCTGTTTCATTTTATACACTTACATTGAGAAATGTATACAATTGGAAAAGTGTCAAATGCAATGAAATTTAACTACCTTTTTGCACTCTAAAAATTGATTCAATTTCTCAATTAATAGTTTTGCTCTCTCTCTCTCTATCTAATGATAACATCTCAAATACGCTCTCTGGCTTGAGTTCCGTTCTTTGTAAAATTTCAAACTCATGCTGCTTCAATCGACCGTTCTTTGACATAGGATTCCAATATCAAGAGACATCCATCACTTCCTCTATTACAATAACCACATAAAACCTAAATCATATGAATCACTTGTTCATTTCTTCTTCTTGTTACTGGGTCTGTCAAACTGCTGTTTTGTGCCACCTCCCTTCTGGTTATGAAATTTAATGTTCATGGCCGTGTCTGCGGCCCAAGGCGAGTCGAAATGAGTTGTGTCCTGATCAACCAGGTGGGTGTATTTTGTACGTCCAGATCTGCCGAAATTCTTCACCTGATAAGAAAAAGAGATATTGAATATAAGATGTATTGTAAAATACCACGGATCAAAGTCATCTCCTGAGACGATAAGAAGGCAGCCAAAATAGTATCCTAAGAAAGCATTTAAAATATATATTTATGTATATCTTATTCAACTTACATCCGATATTTAAAAAAACACTTTCAGATAGATTGACATACTTTCAAGATTTCTTAAATACAACATTTATGAAGCAGGGAAACTTCAGGACCAAACAATGTGTCCAGGTGAGAATCTAAGACCCGTCGAAATCAGTTTGAACCACTTGACCAGAGTGCTTTATCAAAATTAATGTCTTTTTTTTTTCAATCCTAAATCACAGATTTGCCAAATGTAAAAAATAAATTTCAATGAAAAATGCAAAACCTTAAGTTTTGTTTCCAGGTCTAGAATATCCCTACTGCTTCTGGATTTTTACCAGCAATATGGCAAAACTAACTCCATAAGGTATTAAGGACAATTTATTACTGACCTCATGCATATAGTCCATGTAATTTTTAAGTTTTACTTTTAAACTTTAATAACTTTTTTAAGCATATCTCATAGTCTGAGACAGACATTTTACCAATAACTGGAAGAGTGTGCAATAATTCAAGAAATTTTTTGTATATATAATAAATATATGTGTTTTTAACAAACTTCAAAGTGATATCCCTATCTGCGCAGAACATATATTTTACGCCAGCCAGGACGACTAGATTACCAATACTGCGTTCTCCAATACAAATCAGCGAAGGAGTATTACAGAACAACAACAACAACATGGTTGAACTTAAATCCCACATGCGACGGGAAAAGAGTCATTCATATCATTAAACTTTAACCTCTATTGTTACATGACTTACAGGCAATTTTGAATGTTGTCTCATATTCATTGGTCCCATATACATGATTAAACTACATGTCAGACTAGTTAAAATTGTGTCATTATATTTTAGATTATGTCGTGATTGTACAGCTTTACAAATATAAACAAACTTGTCACGCTATTCAAAACAGGTGTAGTTTTTAGTTTTTAATTTCAACATTGCCTTAACCTCCATACCAATATGTCTAGCTGGTTACAGGTGGAGGGAGACCCATGGTGACCTCATTTCATTATTTAAGAGAACACTAAGGTAAAACCACCAGCATACTGCATGCCAGCTGGAAGTCTTTCCACTTAAACAATCTGAAGTGCCTAGACCTGGATTTGAATCAACAGGCGTCAAGAGATTGCTAGTCAATGACCATAACCCCTTGGCCATGAAAGCCCCCTATCCTAGACAGATAATGTCAATTATCACTGTAGATAAAAGACCCATTTTATTCAAATTATTATTGTTATCCATTGTATAATTATTAATATCATTATCATAATTATAAGTATTATCAGTACCTGTAGTAGTAGTTTTGTTATTTCAAAGATTTGTTACTTCAAAGGTTTCTTAGACAAGCATGTCTTTTTAAAAGAACTGACATGTACACCAAGGTTCAGAGCTCAGAACATCAACACTATAATTCCTACAGCATCTATCCCCATAACTCGTGAATTTTCAAAATCCATGAGAATTATCGCTTCTTTAAATAATTTGGCTACTTACTGAAATACCTATGAGGCAACTTATCTCTAAGGTCACTGTAAAGATCGAAATCAAAGAGTAATTATGGTTTTTTCACTGCAGCAGTTTTGTGTGAAACCTGCAGATAACATGCCTGATTCTGGCCGAGTTTTTTTACTGTCCTGAAATTCCTGATTTTTACTGCCTTCAACTTGAATTTTCAACAGAAACAAAGACATGGAAGTTAAGATTTAGAAACCTGAAATCGGTTTAAAAGAAGCCAGTACAAGACCAAGGGAGCTAACCTGCATGACTTTAGGCAGTACAGTCTTGTCAAAGTGGTCCTCCAGTGTAGGCTGCGAGAAGTCCTGCTTGTAAACATTGTCATCGTGTTCCTGCAATAGAAGTAGTAAACATTGGAAAAGAAAATCTGTGAGGTCACTTTAACTTTTTGTTTTACACTACGAAAAATGAAAGCTGGGTTGCAGAAACTCCATTCTTTAAACCAGTATTAATCACTTCTTAATCTATCTGTGTGTTGATGACATATGATGTGAATACCCGACTCTACCTGCGATTATTTTTTAACAACTTTTTAAGACGGGGACTAAAGCCAATAATTATTTCAGAATCAGACACCGCAATAATGTTGAGTACTTAACTTGGCTTAGACATGGTACCAGTTGACACTGACAAAGTTTCACTTTCACTTAACGACATCAAGTGAGTGGAAAGCATAACATCTATATCATGTTCATTTTACAGACATAAAGATAATAGCACTGTAACACAATCAGGGCCCCTGGTAACAAAACTTTCTCTAACTGAGCATTTAACAGAAGTATTGCTGTAGAATATGGATACTTCTGTTACACAATTAGGTATGTGACTCAATGCAAAGAAGGGTTAATATAATAGCTAATGATAATAATAAATTCTATATTTGGAGCTTATCACCAAGGTTACAAGCATTTTCACTTTGAGCATGATTCTCATATTAAGCATGATCCTCAAGGTAAAGAATTTCTATTGCAATGGCAACAGAGTTTGAAATTATTTTCTTCTTCTTCATATTTTGTTAGAAACTGAGTTCTACTTTGCAATGAGCCAATTCCTTAGTCCTTTAATCCAAGCATGGAAATACAATACAAAAATTCTGTTAATTTCTCATACTGAGTAAGTTTTACAGCCTCTGGCCCAGTCTGATATAAAAACGAGAATATGAAAAAACTATAGAGATACTGGGGGCCATACATACCATAAAGAATGCACCTCTGTGGTAGTACTTTTGTAAGAACTTGTATTTGCCCTTGGGTGCCTTGTTTGTTCTCTGTTTGGGATTTTTCTGGTATTCCTGTCTCCTCTCTTCCTCTGTCATGTTATGTAATCTGTCTATCTCCATCTTCTCCTTCTCTGTCCTAGTTAACAAGGAAAAAAATCACAATGACAGCCACAAAAAGAAATAATGATAATATGCATGCATTATAATCACTGATGGTTAATACTGGATCTAACTGTCATAATTTCCCATAATATTGGCACACACACACAAAAAAATCATCAAAGGTAACAGTGAAATCTTTACTTACATCGAAACTTCAGTTTTGAGATCTCAATGAACAAATTACAAATCTTGGAATTGAAGAAATTATAATGAACTTTAAGTTATTTTAAAACAAAAATATCAAAAAATTGATTTAAATGATAACCTAAGATTTAGATTTTAATTCAAAGAGTTTGGAAAAATACAGTCTGTAACAAACTTAAAATCTTTCCTGATACCAAATATATTTCACTTAAAATTTTGAAATTTGAATCAGTTTTACACAATCAAACTTTAAATACTGGGTTAAAGAAACCCTAAACTTGGAACTAATATTACTGCAACATGATTTTAAATGTTGGCTTCAGGTTTCCTATATCTGAGAGACAGAGGACTTGACATTTAGACTATGTCTTTGTATTATTGAAATTCTTACTGTTCTCGTTCCTCTCTGTCACGTTTCAAACGCCTGAGTTCTCGGACCTTCCAGGCCTCATATGCATCCTCATCATTATCATCACCACTGTCGACACCATCACAGGCGTCCAATTCCTTTGCTTCCTCAATCTCTCGTCTTCTCTCCTCCTCAACAGTCTAGAATGTTATGCCAAGCACAACTTAAGTAATATAAGTTTCATGGTTTCTTTGTTTAGTTTATAATTTGTTTGTTAGTTTGTTTATATCAAATACATAACTTTCTGCCAAATAGGGCTAATAGACATCCAAGAGAGAGGGAAGCAGATGCAGAGAACTTTTTTGTAGAGATCTCTGGTTCTTTTACATGCCAAATGTATAGCACTGATACACGTGGGGGCTGAACCCTGGACGGCCACTTTATCCTGACACTGACAAACCAGTCGTAATGCGAACCCTAAATACTGAGCATCCAGGAAGGAGAGCCATTACTACCGATTTTAAAGGCTTTGGTTTAACAAGCGGCATCCTGCATTTTTAAGTTAAACCAATTTATTTCAGGTCATATGGCACATGTTCCAGCTTTACATGGTGGAGGAAGGTCTGAGTAGACCAACAGACTCTCTGCAAGCTAGCTGGTTAGCTGCCTTACATGAAGGATGTATAATCCAAGCCGTGACTCAAATCCACAACCCCACAGCTGAGAAGGGTTAAGTGATAACAAGTCATTGACTCAAACCACTAAGTCATAGAAGCCACCTTACTATTTAAGAAAAGTTAGAAAAATAAATTCTACAAGTGAATCTTTCGTCAATGCCCAACTGCATTGATTCATTAGTAGAACTGAATTAAGTATGAATTGATTCAAGTTGTCATTGATTAAAGCAGAAGTTGTAAATAATTCAAGCAGAAGTTTTTATAAATTCAAGCAGATTTTAAAAATTGATTCAAGCAAAGATTGTAAATGATTTAAGCAAAACTTCAAAACATGTAGATTCATGCAGAATTGGAAAGGAGTCTGTTTACAATATTGACTACTTTCACAAAATGTGCTGTGTACATATTAACCAGTTGTTATTTGATCTTTCATATTTCTGTCAGTAAAATTTTACCTCTGACTAGCTGGTGTTTAAATGTGCTTCAGTAAAACCTAAGACATTCTGTAATCAGTGTTCAAAAAAAAATTCAAAGTAACACATGGTGACCAGAGAGTGCCTGAGCCAGTCCAGCCATGGTCAATACAGTATATGCCTGTCTAGTCAAATTTCACTCAAAACTGAAATGACTGGTATTTACATACAAAGGAGATAAACAAAGTTGACAGAAGTTTCATTTAGAATTATTTCAGCAATTTTGTCATAATTTCAGCAATTTTATTGTACATAGAAGAAGAGAAGATTTCCTAAATTTGAAAAAAATTAAAATCCTTTTATGGATTTTAGATCGAAATTCCCTAAATGAAACCATACTGTAAGTCTCTCCTCATATCCTTCTTGCTTTCAGTATTCAAATATTAAATCCTGTCTTCAATAGTACATTCTGTTGTGATAAAAAACAAAAAGTTCTGGCATTTCTATATTCTACCTTCAATGTTATCTTTCTCCTCTCTTCCGATTGTTTCTTTAATTCAGCTTCCAGGTCTTTCATTTTCGCTTCACTTCTCTCCTTTTCTTGAATAGTAATTCGGTCTTTCCTATTGGACAAAAATGATGCAAAATTATACATCTGATATGCAATTAAAATATTCTACAGGTTAAAATAGTAAGTAAAACATTTAATTTCAACAAACTACAATTTCTTTGTCTACCAATAAGAGATAGGTACAGTGTTACCTCTCAACAATGTTCACTTCCTTTTTCCATCAAGATCCTTTTGTGACAAGTGGGGTACAAATCTTTCAGACACCAAAATGTTTCTGTAAAGCGTTCAACGTAATTGATATCAAATACAATGAAAGCCTACTACATTAGTGATTTCAAATAAAAATGGACCAATGGTGGGATCATGCTGTGATTGAAAATTACAATTAGTAGATAAGGATCCCCAAAAGCCATAAACCCCTTTGTGTATTCTATCAAGTAAGATGGACAGTCCCTGACTGTGGTCAGTCCTTATCAGGCCCCATAGTGTGATGTTAGTTTGAGTAAGCAAACTACTACAATTTAACAATAGGCAACACAGCAAGCAAAATACTCTGGTCGAATGCCGTTCCACTTAAATAAAACTTCCAGCAACATTTAGCCCTTTTCTACTACATATTGCCTGACCATGTTGTCTCAATATGAACGAGGTTTTCCCTTCAGACTTCTAAGAGAAAATGCAAAACTGTCAGGTATTTTTTTTGTAATATTCACCTACCCTTTGCATGTTTTCCCCCCATTGCAGCTTGGTTTATATATGTTTAGCTTCATCTGGTGGCTATTACCAACCTGCCTATCAAGTTTAAGGTCCCTAGGTCATGGGTTCTTCATTTATTGATCAAAAACATTTTTTTCAGCTTAAGGTCACAACAAGCTTGATCTCTGTCCCACTAACCTTGACCCTTGCCCCACTGACCTCAAAATCAAAAAGGTTCATTTGCTAGTCATGACCAACCTGCCTACCTATACTGAGATACCTTGGCCAAAGCGTTCTTAAGGGATTGATTTGAAACAGTTTCTCAGTTCAAGGTCACAATGACTGGGGCAAGTTGAACAAAGTTCCAAGTCATTGTGAATTTGAGCTGAGAAACTGTTTCCAATAAATAGCTATTGATAATGTAAGACAAATTTATTACTGCTAAAATTGCTTTCTGATCGTATTTTGTGATGGTTTATCTTCTGTTCATTACCTACCTGCCATCAAGTTCAAGTGTACTGGGCCCAAGTCGAAGATGGACAAATGTACAGACAGTCCCATTATTATATTTCAACCTTCAGGGGCATTAAAATATTAAGAATAAGAACCAGTACAGTTTTAGCCCTTGTTTTCAAGATACATGTACTGATGGATGGACAAAGTGACCCCTATGCTTTGTCTTTAAGATTGCTGAAAAAGCAATTCTTACTTTCTAACAAATACTGGCTTCAGTCTTGGTCCAGTTTCTTCTTCTGAGTCAGAATACTCTTCATACTCCGAGGATTCTTCATCACTTTCTCCTGATTTTTCTTCCTCCAGATCAAGTATATCCTGCACAACAACATTATCATTAGAATAACATTATTATGTCCATTATTTCATATTGTACCTTACTAACAGGGTTTAGAAGGGTCCATTACTTAAGTCTTGTATCAATTTTGAGGTATTAAGCAATATTAAAGACAGAAGAAGCAAGTAAGTACAGCAGTATGGTTCATATGACTTTTATTTATGGCTTGACTTTATCTTTATATCAAGATTTTATCTAGGTGTATATACAGTATAAACCACACTAAAATGTCTAACATAATTTCATTGATGTAATATATGCATCATTCACTTGCTTGGTTAATGAGTAATGTCTGAAAGCTTCTATACAGAAAGATTTTTTAAATAAAAATAAAATGTTTTAACATCAGCACTAACATTTCATTATTGTCAACAAATAACAAAAACATAAACTTGAATGCAATATGCCAAATAAAATATGTCAAGGCAATATCACAAATGTTATCTTTTACAACAGTGCCCTTGAACTTTAAAGCTACAGTTACAGGAATGAGGGTGACACATCTTCGTTTGAGGTAAGTGATTATGGCAAGTTAATTAAATCCAATCATACAAGTCCTCAATGGCCAGGACAAGAATGATTTTAAATGCCCACCTACCTACCAAAACCATGACATTGTCAATCCACTGCCAAGGAGTTTCAAGGAAGTCTTGGTTAAAACGCAAACTACATTA